>CAUYQU010076049.1:0-62107 GCA_963574635.1 Cheracebus regulus | reverse complement strand
TTTCTTTCTCCTTTTCTCTCTTTTTCTAAAATCTCTTCCTCTTTCTTTCAAAAAAAAAAAAAGAAAAAAAAATAATTAAACAGTTTGAAATACTAAGAGAATTACCAAATTGTGGCACAGAGACATGACCTGAGCACATGCCATTGGAAAAATAGTACTGTTAGACTTGTTAGACACATGGTTCCTATAAATCTTCAACTTTTAAAAAAGTACAGTATCTGTGAAGTGTGCAATAAAATGAAGTATTCCTGTACATATTTATTATATAATCACAGGTGACAGAGATGTGGAATAAAGTTATATCACAGCCTTAATGCCTAATGTGGCTTGAGATTCAAATTTTTAAAAATCTGTTTTTAAGACAATTGTGTTGCAAGTTGGCTTCAGCATCCAGGTTGTTCCTAAAACTTATGTTATACAGTACAGGGGAAGCATTTGAAGTTTTGATACCTGGATCCCAATTAGTATTCTTCCACATCGATTTTTCTTTTTTTTTTTTTTTGGCCTGAATTACTGTTAGTCACTTTAGGTTCTTGTTTGGTACCTCTAGTTAGTAATCTGCATTTGAAATGTTTTATGTATTATACAAATATACTAAATATAGTATCTAGTGTTTCGAATATACTAAAAAACTGTTCTATTTACTTACAGAATTGTCTCTGTTTTATATAGATATTTTACTACTAGTGTGGAGATGGCAGTGAGTGGGAGTGTGTTTGGGGGAAGCAGCAAGAATTCTGCAGGGACGTTCTTTGGCTGGGTAAACTCCAGCAGTTGAGGAGCCCAGAGCAGAGTTATTCCTATTGGCCTGCTTTGGCTATTGACCAGAGTGGGCTGTCATCCTCAAGGTTTATAGAAACTTTGAAGACATAATCAGAGAACGTGAAGAATTACAAACAGTAGTATTTCTTAAATTTTTTTTCATGGCTTTGTTTAATGCTATGTATGTATATATGTATTAGACATAACTCATTAATTATTGAGCCAAGTATTATCCAACTAACCAGCAGGGCACTCAGGAGTAACTAAGAACGGTGACAGCAACAACAGAAGGGTCACTTATTATTTTAACAAATATGCTAAGTACTTTGTGGATTCTAAAACTGAATGAGATCATATCTACCTACCTCATGTACTTGTAGAATAATGGGATAGATCAATCAGCAAAAAGGTAAAATACAGAGTGATATATGAAGCAATGGAAATACCAGACAATGCTGTGGGAATGCTACTAGGATCTAGAAGGAGGCACCCAGAATTTGACTTGGAGGAGTATTCAGGGGAAACTGCAGAGAGGAGGTAGTGCTTGAATCTTGTGGGTTGAGTAGGAATTTTCCAGACAAGTTGGAGAGAGGGCATTTCAGGCAGAAGGAACAGTATGTTCAATAGTAGTGTGTGAAAATGTAGAATATAACTTGGGGTATTTTAAGTAGTTTGGTATGGAGCATGGACAAGAGCAAGTCTGGAGATAGAAGAAACTTGTGTGCTGTACTAAAGACTTTGAGCTTAATCCTGAAGGCCATGAGGATCTGTTAGTTTTTTTCTTCAGTTTTTTTTTTTTTTTTTTGCCTAAAATACATCCCGAGTCCCGCCTACGACTGTTTTCATCTTCGAAAAATAATGTCTTGAAGCAAACAGAAAGGCTTATCAGCAAAGATCATTCCTACCCCAGTCATCCATCTGCGCTGGGGGCGGGGGGAGCGGAAGGCGTCTCCCCAGATTGCACTCTTCCCAGACGCCCCCCAAGCCCTGCGTCTCCTCTGCCTTCCAGAGCCCCCCACGCCCGCACTTCCTCGCTCTGATTGGCCTCATTTCTCCAGCCTGGGGCTGGCCGGCTCGGTTCCCTCCATAACCTGTTACTTATTTATTTATTTATTTCTCCTTTGGCCCCTGGCTGGGCCCCGACTGGGGCAGGTGCTGCGGACGCCGCCTGAGCTTGCAAGCGCCACGGCCTTTCGTAGGGTCGTGGGTTCGGACCCTAGCACCTCAGCCCTGAAACCGACTCACCGGCCTCGGCCTCGCCAGGATCCCGGGGCACAGGAGGCCCATGCAATCACAAAATGGCAGGTCTCAGCGGCTCTAGGCGTCCGCAAGTTTGACACATTGTAAGCATCAGCTAACTTTGATTAAAAAAAAAAAAAAAAAAAAAAAAGCTTGCAAATTACCCTCTCTCCTCGGGCGGAGGGGCCGGAACCCCGCAGCGAGCGGGGACCGGAGAATGAGGGCAGGGCGAGCCCCCGTCCCAGGCAGAGGAGAAAATGGGGAAAGTCACTTGAGCAGAAGTTTCCGCGGCCCCAGCCTCCTCCTCCCCTTCCGACTCCCCCTACCCCCCAGACCCTCTTGAAAGTTTCCCGGGGCCGGAGAGCGGCTGGCGGGCCGCGCGCTGGTTGGGGGTGCCGGCCGGGGCCCCGGAGCTGGGTGCGGGGTCCCAATCGCGCGCCAGGCGCCAGGCCCCAGGACTCCTTTTCAAAGTAACGGTCCCGGGACCGCGGGCGGGGAGGCGGCGGCCCAGGCGCCGGTCCCGCTCGCCGCCGAAGTTCTCAAGCGCCTTACGATGCCCGGCAGCCGCCGCTGGCTCGGTTTTCCTCCTCTTCCCCCCCTCCCTCCCGCCGCTGACAGCTTCTCTCGCCAACGTCACAGCCACGGATATTTAATTAGACTGTATTTTTTAATCGCGATGGGGCTAGAAGGAACCGGGCGGCAGGCCTTGCCGAGATGCGGAGGGGGAGGGGACTGGGGGGCCGCGCCAAGAGTCCAAACTCACTTTGCCACCTCCCGGACGCCGGAGCTGCCCCCCCACCCGCCGCCGCCCCCCCCCCGCGCCGCACCCCCGGCACCGCGCCGCGCCCCGCGATTCCCCCCCACCACCTTTGTTTTCCTTACCTTAAACATTGAAACGCGGGCGTCGGGAGCAAACTCCGGCACGTAAACGGAGCGTTGTAAAAGATTGTGTTCAATGAATAATGAAACATGCCCACACGATTGACTTGATCATTTTCCGGGGCTGAGGGGGGACGGGCGCCCTGCTCGCGCGCCTCGCTCGCCCACTCGGCAGAGCCCTGCGAACTGTTCCCAGCCCAGCCGGGGCAGGGCGGGCTCGATTTTCATCAGCCTCTTTTCAGAATCGCCCCGTTCATTGATACTCATCACCCAGCCCCAGCAGACATCCCCATCCCCGGCTCGGCCTCCCCCTATCTGGTAGGTGAAATGCATTGTACCATTAAAAACGCTCTCCATTGTCGCCCTGGCATAATTCACAGCAACTAGATAGGTCTTGCGGCATTTAGCTTTGATGAGCCAGAGACTGAACCCTTGATATAATAATCTACAAAGAATGGTGTGTGATCGTCCATTTTTTCTCTCTGTCTAGCAACTAAGAAACCATTTAACACAGCGCAGCTTGGTTCTGACCTTGAGCTCATGTAAACACACTTATTAAAATCTATCTATTCTCCAAGAGCTACATTCTGATTGTCAGACTCGTTACTGAGACATATATCAGCCCCTTCCTTGTCACTACTTTGCATTCCTGCCTTTGACTAAAGAATTTTTTAACCAGCAGAGAGGGAGAGAGAGACTGCCACGGAGGGAGAGGAGAGAGAGACGGAGAAGGGGCGAGGAAAAAGGCGTAATTCTTACCTGCTCCCGAAACTATTTAAAGTCTGTTTCTTTTCTGGGAGGGGAAAAAAAAAAAAAAAAAAAACTCCCGGGTGAATCTCGGTGGACAGCGGGACGCGAAGAATCAGTCACAGCCCGGGCGTTTAAGGGAGTCATCAGCGATCAAATGACGTTGATCCGCGCTGTAACCTTGTGGCGTATTTAATGTAAATAAGGCAGTTATGTTGCCAATCTCTGCGATACAAACGCCGAGAGGTCCTCAGCCTCGCCTCCCGCGCCTGCCATTAGAGGCGACTTTATTTACAGACACTATTTAGGAGATCATGATAATTCTAAAACAATACTAGTGCCAAATGATTATGAAAATATGATTTTAATTAATCACGTAGTAGGCAAGGAAATTAGCATACGGTAATTAAACTTCGAGAAAAACGTCACGCAGGTTCTCTGCCTTATGGGTCTAGAGTAATCATCACACGATGGGCTCCAGGACTTAATTATCAAACAAAATAACTTTTTTAAGGCAACTTTGCAAGGCGGTTCCTCCGGGCAAACGTTTTGGTAAATGGTACAAACAGAGGTAACCAGGTGGGGGTTGTGAGTGGGCCGTGAGGTTGGATTTCTGGGAAGCCAGGAGAGGGGAAGCAGGGGGGAAAAGCTGGATAATGCAATTATGGATTCTCTGTCCTAGAGTTGACAAAAGCTGGTGCCTCAAAAAGCCTCTTTGTTATGGGATTATATAATGATCCTGGTGTCATTATGGGAAAAAAAGATTCAGTAATAATAATAATAAAAGAAGTATCCAGATACACCAATGAGGGGCTTGTTTTAAAGAAAAGCCTCGCATGTGACACTGGGCATGTTAATAGCAAAGAGACAGGATCCAAAAGAGTTGACAGAAAAAAAAAAAGGAGACAGGGAGGGAAAGAGAAACAGAGAGAGGGGCGGGAGGGAGGGCTAGAGAGAGAGAGAGACCTGTGTTGCGCATGATTAAGAAGTGATGGAGACAGATTGATTATTCAAAACGACAAGCCACAGGGGCACTTAAAACATTGATTCAGGTAAGACTTGCTCCAGCCTGCCCGAACTGAGCTCCCCCAAGATGACTGGCGAGTTTTAAACCAGGGCACCACAAGACGTCAAAAGCAAGATGCAAAAAGGCATGCCACAGCCGCCCCATCACCACCCCTCTCCGGCTGAAGGAGTCATTTGGTGGCAAGCAATCAGTCCAAGAGTGGGGGGAGGCACAGAAAAGTTTGCGAGGGGAGGAGCGCTGGGTTAGCGTGCGGGCGTTGGGGACCGACGCGACGCAGCTGCCTCGGGCGCTGGGCCTGGGCCCTCGCCGCTGGTGGTCCGCTCCCCAGGCGCGCCACCAGTGGGCACCTGGCCTTGCCGCTGCCTGCATCCTCGGACCCTGGCTCGAGAACCTAGCACTCCTTGCTGCGCCTCTCTCTCTCTCTCTCTCACTCTCTCTCTCTTCTCTTCTCTTTTCTCTTCTCTTTCTTTCTCTCTCCAGGAGTGCACTGGAGGAGTGAGGAAAGAATCAGTTTCCCCCAACAAGCTAGTTCCAGGAGATTCTTAAAAGTTCGCTCAAATCTCTGCAGTGATGTTTTTAAAAAATCCTCTGCCTACCCAAAAACTTTAGGAATTCAGCCCACATTTTCCAATCTGATGTGTCTGAAATTCTCTTTCAACAAATACCAAAATACAAGGGGTTTTTTTTTTTTTTTCCTTGTATAGAAATTAGCATCGCAATCACATGAATGATATCAGTATCTCTATGGGAATGATAGCCGAAGCGGTGGGGTGTTCTTTATTCCAATTCTTCGTGGATCAACTGATTATGCTCTGTCGTCTTTTGAACCTGTTATTGTAAGTCAAGTGATTCTTTATAAGTGACGGCGCAGACAAAGAGGCGAGCAGGGCCGAGCAGGTCGAAAGGAAGCGGCCATATGGACTTGGAGAAAAGGCACTTTCTCTCCTACAGAATGGGGGTCGCCTTTTAACCATCCAGCCGCTGGCCTCTCCCGGGCCTTGGGAGGAACAGAGGCGGGTGCGCGTCCTGGCCTGGTCCTGGGCTCCCCGGCGCTGCCTGGCCTGTCTGGGCCGGGCCGGTGGCTTCCAGGCCTGGGACGCCGGTTCAAGGCCTGGAGGCCCAAGGCTTCTGCGGCCTCGGAGCCCGTGCGTTTCGGGAGGGCCGCGCTCTCGGCGGCCCGGGATGCCTCGGCTGGGGTTCACTGCCGCGCGGGGACTGCCGCGGCTTTGCGTGGCCGGGCGGGCGGGGACGCACCGGGCAGAGACCGCGCGCCCACGGGAGGCCGAGCCCCGCTTGAGCCCTGCAGACGGCCGGGCATTGGGCTCTCCGGCTCCCCCTGTCGGCGCCAACGCGCTCTGCATGCCTCCAGGACCTGCACAAGCTGAGTGGGGGTCCGCGGGAGACCTCCCTGAGGGGCGCTTGTTGGGACTGGGGGTCGGGATGGGAGGCGGAGGGGTGCCAGGCAATGGACAGAAGCCTACTGTCCTCCAGAGGCCGAAACCTGACGCTCACCTGCGTCCCACTAAAGCAGAAACAAGCCCCATCCCACCAGAGGGGTTTTGTGACCGCTTTCATAATTTGTGGCGCTCCTGTGCTTTTTCCCGTGTCCAGGATTTCTCGGCGTCCCCATCTTTCTCCCTTGGTTCTGGCCTCTCGCTACTCTTCCTTTCAAACTCTGGAGTATTTCTCACTACCCCTGTCTCACCTGGCCAGGGCTGGAACCCCTTGAGATGGGGAACTGGAATCATCAGGCTGGAAAATGAAAGAATGAATGAATATTAATTATTGTCAAATAAAATCCATAAAATATATGCCAATCATATCAAAGTACACTAAGAAACAGTACAGCACAAAAGTGCTTATATTTGTGCACTTTCGAGAGCATATATTTTGAGTCTGCCATATTTGTGATCTTTTATTTTTCAACTTTGTTAGAGATTGTTAGAGGTATTCCTTACAGTTTTCACTTTGCAAACACGTATGCTTTGATTTAACCCATTACTACTATGTCCACCCTCACTGATTGATCAAAAATTGGGGTAAATAATGATCTTCCGTGTTTCATTAGTGGCTCTCAAATGTATGTATAGCTCATACTTATTTCAATGTTCAGACATGTAGAAGTGTGGTGAAGTTTTGTGACCAGAGGCATGCTGTAGGAACTTAACTGCTGCCTGTGTCTATCAACCTATGGTAAAAACTGGTTTCATTATACATCATTTTTTTAAAGTCAGTTTCCAAGAATCCGTCAACAACATTAAGAGAGCACTTGCTGTATAGATAGATTTAAAAGCACCAGGGAAATTACTCGTGAGGGCTTCATGGGCTCTGAGGTAAAAGGGTGGACCAGGGTACCCTAGAGGGCTGCATTGGCTCCGGGGTGAAAGGGTGGACCAGGAATCCACCCTTATGGATTCAAGGGTGACTCAAGAGGCCAAGTTCCCTCTCCTCTGGAACCTCAGTTTTTCCAACTATAGAAACACAACCTCCAACCAGCTGTAATACCCCTTTGATCATTCCCAGTCAGTGGTTTTAGCGAAATGATACCCCTACTTCCCATGTTATGACTCGGTTCTTCAAGCAGAAGAGAGACATTGGGTCCGCAAAGGGCCCATGTGTTAGGCGGGGAGTGGATCTGCTTGCGTGCGGGGTCCCAGCTGGCCTCCCATAGAGAACCCTGCTTTTCTATCTCAGGGGAGAAGGCGACCGTCTTTTACTGGGAGGAGGGCTGCTGCCCCGCAAGCTCAAGAAAAGCTTGTATACCTCTTCCGGATTTCCCAACAGAGAGAAAAATCAGCACAGTGACACGGCCGAACAGGTCCCATCCTCCAGCAACAGCCTCCCTCCGCTTCCTGCCCGGCGGGCATCCGGGTAAGGCTTCAGCCTCAGATCCCAGCCAATCAGTGCATCACATCTCTCTGGACACTGTGATTGGTTCAGCAATAGGCACGTGGCCTAAGCTGGTCCAATCAGAGTGAATCTTGGCTTTTTTTCTTTTTCTTTCCCGCTAGGGGCTAGAGGCGAGGTTAAGCTGCTGGAGGACGGTGGTTTCCATCCCAGCCCCAAAAGGGCAGAGCCCGGAGCTTGCAGCGGCCACCAAAAGGAGCCACAGAAGGGTGCCAACACAGTCCGTGGCAGGATGGAGATGGAGAAATGGTGCTGCTTGCCTTGTATGAGCCCTGAATCCAGCCACATCTGCAGCCAGCTCCACCCTGGCGCCTTTCTGTTTTGTAAGTAAACTCCCTTTAACTTAATTCAGTTTGCTTTGGGTTCCCTGCCATTTGCCACAGAATGAGATCTGATAATAGTTAGCACCTGACAAGAACAAAGAACACCTGGGCCAGGGACCCGTGCGCTCAAAAACAAGGCTGGAACAAGGAGCAGGAAAGCAAAGCGTGGTCCCTGGTGCTCTTTCCAGTGAATAAGCAAAGAACTTAACAGAATTCTCTTAAAGCTACAGGTGCACCTTGCTTTGCATAATAGCTCTGTGCCAGAAGAGATGCTTGTAAACTAAATTTTCATAACTTGAACCTCATTGCACTGGAAGAGCTGGTTATTTAAGACATCTCAACAGACAATGTTTTTTGTAAAATGAAAATGGGCGTGTTCTAAAATAACAAATTAACAGTAATTTATTTATAATTCTAATTTTCCTACATCAGGCTTTGTTGCAAAGCAGGGCTAATGTGGATGTCTTCTTGGTGTCTTTCTATGAGTTAGTCAAAGGCCAAAAAGATGAGCTGAGTGGCTGGTCTTGGTGGCTTATGCTTGTAATCCCAGCACTCTGGGAAGGCGAAGCGGGTGGCTCATGAGGTTAGGAGTTCGAGACCAGCCTGACCAACAGGGTGAAACCTGTCTCTACTAAAAATACAAAAATTAGCTGGACATGATGGTGCACACCTGTAATCCCAGCTACTCAAGAGGCTGAGACAGTAGAATTGTTTGAACCTGGGAGGTGGAAGTTGCAGTGAGCTGAGATCGTGCCACTATACTACAGCCTGGGTGGCAGAGTGACACTCCATCTTAAAAAACAAACAAGAAAAAAAAATGTGCTGAGCTCCATTGAGTATCATCACAACCTTACATGCCCACTCCTTTGCAAGGCTATAGAATGGAAATGTCCTGAGTAGATCCTGGGCCATCAACTCCGGGCCCCGCAGTTGTCTGCAACAGCTATCATCAATTCTGAATTAGGTGTGGGGAAAATGCTATGAAATTACTGGACTTCCTGATCAGAATGTGGCCTGGGCCTTCTTTTCCTGAAGAGAAGAAGTCAATTACAGGCCATAGTAAATTCTCAATTTGGGGGCTATTGAGACTACAAACTGAAACAAAATACCAAGTTATGAGATGAAATTGATGGTGGGGATTCCAGAGCTTGTTTTCTTAAGATGTTGATTTCTCTGGCACTCCTTTCCCATGCTGTAAATGTGTCCAGATGGCCGCACATGGCTGTGACCTGGCCCCTTGCTTTTCCAAAGTCCCCATTTTCAGCCCTGGTTTTACCTGGGGAAGAAGTGCAAATTTGGCTTGCCACTACAAATGAAAGGGAGCAAATATTTATAAAGTATAGCTTTTCAGAAAAGGCTACAGCTAACCTTTGGCTCACATGTGATCTGGTCTGTGTGGACTGAGCGCAATCACCAGTAACAATCCCCAGAGCTTACCCAAGTACTTACAGAGTTTTATCGCCTTCCAGGAAGCATTTCTCTACGAGGTAGCAACTTGAAAACAAATGAGAATGAAAAGTAAGGCAAAAAGCAAGTCTCTGACCGTGGCCAGTGCCTGAGAGCCCTGGGTCACAGCCCACTTCCATGGAGAGCTGGCCTTGGGCCTATACAGGGCACAGACTGGAGCTCAGGGTGGGTGGTGGGCCAGGGGCCTGGGAAGGACCATCACTACACGGGCTCTGTTTTAAATACACCAAAGGGCTTAGTTGAGTCTTGTGGATTTGGGAGAAAGAGAAATAGAAGACTCAGAGCAAAGAGATATGTGATAAGGTCAAATCCATGTTGATGGCACCAGGCTCCAAGAAAGTAAAATGCAATTAGATAGTGCGGTGTAGGGGAAATGGGAGGGGTGGCTTCAAGGGCTGAGCTTGTGTCCCTGGAGAGTCTCTGGCAGGCTGAATCTGCACTTACGCCCAAGGTTCTTGAGTGTTCCAGATCCCATGGGCTCTACAGAATCCCTCAGGGGGTCTTGGCAACCTGCGCTTGGGATGGTCAGCTAGCAGAATGCAGACTTGGGGTCTGGTCCCTAAGAGTATAAGAGGGCAAGTATGAAACTGCACTGGTGACCAAAGACAGATGTTTTCACTTGGGTGCGTGTTTGAGATGTGATTGGATCCATACAAACTTATCCAGTCCAGATCTGTGGACCTACCTTAGCTGCAGCTGCTCTTTCAGGGATGCCATCTAAGACTGCTTGTGGGAGCCTCCCCTCTGCCCAAGGCTGGAACCTTCTCACAGAGCAGACCCCAAGCATGGTTCATCATCAAACCCTAGATCTAGCCCAGCCCCTGGCACCATACAGATCATTAGGAAATGTTCATGGAACTCATCAAGAAACTAATTACAAAGCAGGAGGATCGCTTGAGGCCAGAAGTTTGAGACCAGCCTGGGCATCATAGCAAGACCCTGTCTCTATAAAACGTAAAAATAATAATAATTAGCTGGGTCTAGTGGCACTCGCCTGTAGTCCCAGCTACTCAGGAGGCTGAGGTAGGAGGCTTGCTTGAGCCCAGGAGTTTGAGGCTGCAGTGAACTGTGATTGCACCACTGCATGACAGCCTGGATTGCACAGTAAAAGACTTGTCTCTAAAAAAAAAGAGAAAAAAATTAATCATATCTAACAAATAATTCATACTACGTATGCCCAGGCACTGATTTTTGTTTTTTGTGGGATTTTGTTTGTTCTTTTTTTTCTTTTCTTTTTTCTTTTCTTTTCTTTTTTCTTTTTTTGAGACAGAGTCTCACTCTGTCTCCCAGGCTGGAGTGCAGTGGTGCAATCTCGGTTCACTGCAACCTGCTGGGCACTGTTTTAAGCACTTTACCTGTATTGACCACTTGATTGAATGAATGAATTCATGCATGCATGCATTCATACATACATCTTTGAGCAGCATTGCTTAAAATGTGTTGCCACCACTAGAAATTAGTTGCAACCTTTTAAAATTAATGGTTATTTTCTCTGATATAAAGTAATCCTTGATGCACATTTGAAGAATAATTAGAAAACACAGAAATGTAAAGATTGTTTATATCTTGCTTAATCTCCCCCTCATAGCCTTTTGTGTCTTTCCTTCCAAGCATGTTTCTGTGCATATTAATTTTTTTTTGCAAACTTTGAATCATTTTGTGTAAACAATTTTGTGTCCTGCTTTTGTTCTCAAACCTTGTAGCGCAAGGTATTTCCCCGTGTCATTAAATATTCTTTGAAAACATGATTTTATAGCTTACATAATGTTCCATCAGATGGATGCAGCATAATTTATTTAAACAACCTCTTATTTTGGAGCGTCTAAATGGTTTCTATTTTGTTGTTGTTGTTGTTGTTCTCTTAAAAGTATTGGAGAGAGCATTTTCATGGTTATAGTGTTGTTTGCATCTCTGCTGGTTTTCTTAGAATCCATTGACAGAGGTGAAGTTGGATCCGTGGGTATGAAGATTTGGGGGCTCCTCCTAGACACTGCCAACTTTCTTTCCAAAAAGGCTGCCCCAACTTGTTCTTCCTGACTTGCGTCTCTCTGTGTCTCCTCCTGCCTTTTGCTCATTTATGCACAGGAGGCTTTAGGGCTTACCTTACAGACTCATAAAAGGATAATAACCCTTAGGCAGTCACTATTGCTCCAAGCAAGTTGGCCTTCTGATTCTGATGGCGGCACCATTTTCAGCAGGTTCCTGTTGTCCCCGCCTCACCCTTCAGCTCTAGGGAACCCCAGGGATGTCTCTCAGTGCCCAGTGAACCTTGCTGGCTTCAAATGAAACAATGTATCTCTTTGCTTTAGCTCCACATGGGCTGTGTATCCAGAAGAAGTATGTGTCCAGACAGTATCTTCTGATATGGTCATGCTAGAGGTCCAACTCCCCTGCCTGCTGCCCACTCAGAAGCTCTGCTCCTAGATCTCCCCCCACCACTTGCCCCTTGCTAACTCCTTGAGTTACTTTTGCCAATGGTGATGATTTTTCTGTTGCTCTAAAATAGAAGAGGAGAGGAATACCATAAAGCAGCAGAGCACAGGTTCTGAGGTCAGATCACCTGGGTTCAAATCCCAGCTCCAGCATTTTAGAGCTGTGTGACCTTAGGCAAGTTACTCAACCTCTCTGTGCCTTAACTGCCACATCGGAAAAATGGGCATGTTTAGAGAACTGAGTGGATTCGCACTTAGCACAGCACCTGGTACACAATAGGCCTTTACTATTCTTATCCATGATGTGCACATGTTTTATATGAATTTTTTAAATTAAATAAGAACGACAGTAGTTTTTATAATGTCCCGTGCTATTTAGCTTCGCACTTCAGGCTGTAGAGACATTTGTGTGGTGGTGTTTCCGGCATACCTGGCAAGCCCTGGGGGCTCCACTCCACACTTGGCTGACGGAAATGTCCATCAGCCTCTTCCCCGGGCCCCTAGTGAGCAGTTCTTTCTGCCTATGACATTCACTCAACGTAAATACAAAAGCCCATCACAGCATCCAGAGCACTTCCTCTTAGTAAATCGTTTAGAATGTCAGATCTGGGTGTGCAGGTTCAGAATGGCCTCACTGCAAACTCTGAGCTCAGTGGCTTACCCCTGTCACCTAGCTTTTGTCACCAACGGCTTTGGCATTCGCTATCAGCCTGAGTCAGGAACTCACAGCGTGGGTGACGTGCTTTCCCTTTCGCAATAGGCATTTGCAGGTCACGCACTTTGAAAAAGGGAACTTGATTTGGGGACTGCATCGCATCTGGGCACCCTCCTGCTTCTTCGCCTGTCTTCTCTAATCTCTGTGGAATGCCTGTCGGGCCGCGGACAGATATTTTATGAATTACTTATTCACCTTTTCACAAGTACAGCAGGGAAGTCGGCCTTCCTGATCTTGCCTGGTCTAAGCGCAGTTGCTAATGTGAGAAAAAGTCCAGTTTTCCACAACACCAATCTGTTCAATCCCTAGAGGAGTTAGAAGTTAACCCAACTTTAGGAGGCCGAGGCAGGCAGATGACTTGAGGTCAGGAGTTTGAGACCAGCCTGACCAACATAGTGAACCTCCATCTCTACTAGAAATACAAAAATTAGCAAGGCATGGTGGCACATGCCTGTGATCCCAGCGACGTGGGAGGCAGAGATTCCAGTAAGCTGAGGCTGTGCCGCAGCACTCCAGCCTGGGCAACAGAGCAAGACTCTGTCTTAAAAAATGAACGTTAACCCCCAAAATTAGATATGGCTACATCTTCTCTGAATGTATGCCCACAACATTGCCTTTACAAGCAACCACCGGCTCCATCGCTATGATGCCCAGACTGTGAATGATTCAGCATGAAATCCACCCCCAGTCACCCCAGGAAGCCAGATACAATGTTTTCTTCTTGTTACTTTGTTTTTGTTATTGTTATTGTTTTGAGGCTGCGTCTTAGGCTGGAGTGCAGTGGTGCAATCTCAGCTCACTGCAACCTCTACCTCCCTGGTTCAAGTGATTCTCCTGCCTCAGCCTCCCAAGTACTGGGGATTACAGGCGCCCACCACCATGCCCAGCTAATTTTTGTATTTTTAGTAGAGACAGAGTTTCACCATGTTTGCCAGGCTGGTCTCAAACTCCTGACCTCAAGTAATCCACCTGCCTCCGCCTCCCAAAGTGCTGGGATTACAGCCATGAGCCACCACGCCCAGCCTAGATATAATGTTTTGAGCTAAGGGCTTGAACAAAACCTTGAGATGTTCCTGTTCTAACCTACCGAGGCTTTATAGTGAATGCATAAGAAAGTGAGGGTTTTCTCATGACAGAAGATGTATCTGTGCCACTTGAAGTGCCAGGCCCAGTGAGAAGCATCTAACATAGGGGACAGGAGGAACACATTTCCCACTGGGCCCTAAAAGGAAGTGTCGCCTTAGCAGCACACGGCATCTACAGAATTGCACACCTGGGTAAACCCAGGATAGGACTCAACATTTGCCAGACGAATTCTGTCGCCGTCTCTCCCACCCCATCTGAGAATGTGTCCTGTTACATTACAAAATGCAACACGTCAGAACTGACATTCTGGAAGCCGATTCCCAGAGGAAAACATTTAAAAGACTACCTTTAAGGATCCATCTTGCACCTGGGAGACAGGAAATAAGTCACAATCCAGGAGTTTAAAGATGAAATGAACAACTCAAGTCCTTGACCTTGTGAATGTGATCCCGGCCACCAAGAAGAGAGGGCTTTCCTACAGGAGAAAGGGGGAGGGAAGGCTGGCTGCATGTAGAGGATTAGGGTGAGGAGTATCATCTAAGACCAAGATGTTGTGAAAGGGGTGAGATTTGCAGCAGTCAGGGAGAGTGAAGGCTGCACGCCAGTGTGCTGTATGTCCAGCTGTGGGCTGGGCGCCGTGGGGACAAGAAACACTCCATGAGTCCTCGTGCTGAAGTCTGCTGTGCACCGACATAGCCTGGCCATTAGCATTAAAGCAGGAGCTCTCCAGGGGCAGGGACAGGACTTTTCCTCTCTGTGTCCTCAGCAGTGAGCACAGAGCTGCCACCTCAGAGGCACGCAGTGCATGGCTCGTGAGTGAGTGAGTGAGCGAGTGAACGAATGCATATCTCCACATCCCACAAAATACCAGTGTCTAGTGAAAGATGAGGGTTTTTAGAATTTGGGAAGCCCTACGTTCATCAAAATCATTTGGTTAATTTGACCTAGCAGATGGGGAAAGCCAAAAAAAGCAGAGTACAAAGCTTTATTGACAACATGATGCCTGTTTTATGCATGCACCTATAAATATGCTCTTTCTGAAGGCGTGCATGTGACCCACAATACGCCCTGTGGATTAAGCAGAGGACAATCACTATTAACACATGGGGGAGTTCCCTTGAGGCCTCTTTTCTCTGACTATATCATGCATTCTTATTTGTGTATGTGTATATATATATATATGTATGTATGTATATATATGTGTGTGTATATATATATGGCAAATGACATAGGGGACAGGAGGAACACATTTTTGCATAATACATACATATATATATATGTATGTATTATGCAAAAAACAAAAACAAGGTATGGGAGGAAATTCACTCTTATATTAATGGTGTTTCTGGATGGTAGGATTAGTCATGATTCAACTTCTAAATTACAGTGTCTTCTAAATTTCATGCAATGGGCATGTTAACAAACTTTGTTGCTGTTGTTGTTTTTAGAGACAGAGTCTCGGTCTGTTTCCCAGGCTGGAGTGTGGTGGCACCATCATGGCTCACTGAAGCCTCAAAGCCCTGGGCTCAAGTGATCCTACCACCTCAGCCTTCAAGTAACTGAGATTACAGGCATGAGCCACTACACCTTGGAACAAACATTTTAGATCAACAAGACACCTCTATTTCCGGTTTGGGGAAGGTAGGACAGAGAGAGGTTCATGGGAAAGAGGAAAACACCTTCCCCAGGTGTGCTTTGGACGGAGTTGTCAGGGCCCCCTCACCTGCTGAGCCCTGAAGGTAGGTGGGCTGGCTCAGGCCACGCTCTGGGGTTCTGCCCAGCCTCCAGTCCCAAGCATAGCCGGCGCCTGAGCACCTGATAAGGCCCTACAGGCCCACAGGACTTCTTCCCTGATATGGTTTAGATTTGTGTCCCTGCCCAAATCTCACGTTGAATTACAGGAGGGGCCTGGTGGGAGGTGACTGGAGCATGAGAGTGGATCTCCCCCTTGATGGTCTCGTGGTAGTGAGTGAGTTCTCACGACATCTGATGGTATAAAAGTGTGTGGCATTTCCCCCTTCGCTCACTGTCTCTCCTGCCACCATGAGAAGAAGGTCCTTACTTCCTCTTCACCTTCCACCACAACTGTAAGTTTCCTCAGGCTTCGCAGTCATGCTTCCTGTTAAGCCTGTGGAATTGTGAGTCAATTAAACCTCTTTCCTTCATATATTACCCAGTCTCAGGTAGCTCTTTATAGCAGTGTGAGAATGAACTAATACATTCCTTCTGCAGAAGGAAAGAAGGGGGCCAGTGCAGTGACGCACGCCTGTAATCCCAGCTCTTTGGGAGGCTGAGGCAGGTGGATCATTTGAGGTCAGGAGTTTGAGACCAGCCTGGCCAACAAGGTAAAAACCCATCTCTACTAAAAATACAAAAATTAGCTGGGCATTATGGCACATGCCTGTAATTCCAGCTACTCCAGAGGCTGAGGCAGGAGAATCACTTGAACTGGGAGACCGAGGTTCCAGTGAGCCGAGATCATGCCACTGCACTCCAGCCTGGCTAACAGCAAGATTCCATTTCAAAAAAAAAAAAAAAAAAATCCTTCCTCAGGCAATGAGAACCTCAACCTCAGCATCTCTTCCTGGCACAGTCCCTTAGAGTTGATCAAGGGTTCCCTCACCTGCCTTCTCCTTTCCCCCTGCACAACCACCAAGCCTGGGGATGGATTACTGCCACTTAACTGATGCAGGAACTGAGAGCCGGGGGAAGATATGCAAGGAAGAGGTGGTCCTGGGTAGGTCTTGGAGCCTGTTTCCCAGGGTCCTGTGTGTACTTCCCACTGCTCCACACTGCCCTCCTCCTGCCCAAGCTTTCCAGCTCAGCAGAGCTAAGTTGGAAAGGAAGAAGGGGTGAGGAGTGGCGAGCTTGCTCTAGAAGGCCTACAGCAGGACTTACGCACAGTTTGCCTTTCTGCAGTAGAGATAAGGCATGTGCCTCAGCAGTCCTGCCAAGCCTGCAGGCTCACCCACAGCCGAGCCATCCCGCCTGGCAGGGCGCATGCTCATGGGCAGAGCCGGTGAGCCGTAGGGAAACATTTGCAGAGCTGTGCTGCTGTGGGACAACCTTGCTGATGTCAGGCTCTGTGCTGATTCTTCCATGTACTACATCCTGATCTACTTTCCCTCCCCCTGCGCCCCACACTGGGCCCCGGGAGGCTGAGCCGTTCGAATGTCTGTGGACTCCATCCCCAACCTCCCTTGTCCTCTGGCTTCATGATCAATACAGCAATGGGAGGTACCAGCAAGAGGCTGGAGGGCTGAAGGGAACAGAGTGTGGGGTCCCCCACCTAACCCGCAGCAGACCATGGTATGGCAATGTCTGGGCTCCTTTGGCTACCCCCTCATTCCTGTGGGCTGCACCCTCACAGGACTCCATGTTCTAGGACTCTGTCCCCTCCCTTGCCATGTATGGAGTTCCTGTGCTTACAGCTGGGGGCACAAAGAGGGAGAGAATGACCTCCTCCAGAGTTTCTGGCTCCTGAGCTTCCCCATCCATCATGGTCCTCTCAGCCCCACCCATACTGCTGTAAATGGCCTCTTTTTCAGGCACCCCTTACCCATGCATCTTGTTCCTCCTGGGATCTGGACTTGCTCCGGCTCTAACCAAACCCCACCTAAGGGTGGCTCCAAGCTATACAATCAGTCTTCTGTGATCCCTCCCTCAGCCTCACACTCCTGATCTTCCAAACGGAGAAGCAATAGTCAACGGGCTTTGTTTGTTGTTAAAAGGTGAAGATCATAAGAAGTGCGGTTCTTTTGAAAGGATTTGCAAACTCTGGTGTCCATGGGGGATTTAGAGGTGGGCGTGTTCAGAGTCGCCTTTGCAACTCAGATGAAGAGCACCTACCTCTCAAGCTGTAGCATCCTTTTTCTGAGCTGGGGCTGTAAATCAAGGAGAATCACAAGAATGTCTCTGGCAGCTTATCCTGAAGTTGCTGCCCTTAACTCAGGTCTATCAGATGGTTCATCAAAGCAGATAACGCTGACTTCACACGTCACTCTCTCATAAGCCTAGAGTTCTGGTTTCAGTCCACAGCCAATTAGAAATGGCAATTTAGCAAGGGAGAGATGACCACAGTGATGAGAGTGACAAGTAGAGGCCTGATGGTAAGGGAAGAACTCAAAAATCTCTAGGAAATCGGCCAAAAGACGTAAGGAAGCTCCGAGAACAGTGGCCATTAGCGGAGGGCAAACACCCCAGCACACCTCGCCAGCCCCGCGGGCTGCATTACCTCCCGCTCAGCAGGGGAGGTTCACAGCAGCAACCCTGAGCCATTACAGAAAGGTTAATGGTGTTCCACATTCTCCAAGCAAGGAGGAAGGGAAATGTGCACCGCATCTTAGAGATATTTCCATCTGAAAATGTTACATGAAAATAATTTACAGCTCTCTGTCTCGCTCTCTCTCTCTCGAAAACTCAGCTGTCTGGATCCCATTCCCTGTGGGTTCCAGATGAGCAAGGTTTTGCTGTTACTGGAAGTATCCACGCTTGCGGGCTGGCAGCATTTATTGAGTGCCTGCTGAATGCCGAGCACTCTACGAGGAGGGGAGGCAGGTTTCCAGGGAGGAAGCAGCTCATCCGTGTCTTCTGGGGCTTAAGGCGATGGCAAGACCCAGAGTTTCTCCTCTTCGTGAGCGAGACCTCGTCCAGCAACACCCGGCACCACCTGGCGCCTGCTGCCCTGATGGTAAGACTTGCACCAGCAGGTAAGACCCACTTGGAGCACCTGAGCCAGGAGCCCCTCGGCTGCTGAGCGCCCCAGCGCATGCCCCTCTCTGGGGTCTGTTTTTGTTATAAATATTTCATTCTTTAGGATTGTGGGTTTTAGCTGATATACAGCATTTGGCAGGGTTCCTCTCTAGCATTTGGTAATAATTCCATACCAAATGCTAGGGAGAAACTCTCCCAAATGGAACCGCTTCAAGCCAGGGCTCTTGAAAAAAAAACTGGAGCCTGAGGAAGCCACTGCATATGAGTTGTCCCCAGCTCCCTGGGGCGGGCAGAGGAGAGAAATGTACCCAGGACGAGGACTCTGGGCTTCCCCATCACATGAGGACCACTCGCTTTCACTACCCCCTCACCCCCGCCCCCGACTTGCTAACCTTGTAGACAAGCAGGGCCTGGGATTGGAAGCAGATTATACACACAGTAGGTGTTCCCTACACATGGCTGGGTTGAATTCTGGGAATGTAAAATTAAAACGTGCCCATTCATTTTTTCAAAATGTCATTTTATGCGCTTACCCTATTCCACACTATGACAGCTCCATGTTTCTTTTAGAAAATATTTAAAATTTCGGGTGGGTGTAGTGGCTCATGCCTGTAACCTCAGCACTTTGGAAGGCCATGCAGAGTTTGAGACCAGTCTGGCCAATGTTGCAAGACCCCATCTCTCTAAATAAAACAAAATAACCAAGTATGGTGGTATGAACCTGTAGTTCCATCAACTTGGGAGGCTAAGGCAGGAGGATTGCTTGATCTCAAGAGTATGAGGCTGCAGGGAGCTATGACCACGCATCCGCACTCCAGCTGGGTGACAGAACAAGACCCAATTTCTGAAAGAAAAAAAAAAAGTTAAATTTCATGACCACTCTGAAACTGGACTGCCTGAGTTCATGTTCTGGCACCTCTGTGGGCTTCACTAGCAAGGGAGAGAATCCCTGTAAGATAGGAATGACAGTACCTCCCTCCCAAGCAGCTCATGGTGGGAACTGACTGTCGCACACAGAGACTGCTGGTGCGCAGTACCCGCTCTCAAGCAGACATCCTCTCTCAGCTTTACTGAGCATATACTATGTGCCAGGGAATTTATACAACCATTTCATCTGATGGATATTTGACAAGAGAAAGGAGACTTCTTTCCTGGACTGCTCCTGGCTCTCTTTCTCAAAGGCTGAGTGATAAATGCATGCAGGGCTGCTGTGGCTGAGACCCTGGCCCTTTCTGTTCCAGCGCCTCTGGATCAAAGATGTGAGTGAGGCTGGCAGAACCACCACCAAGGATAGAGGGGACCCTTTCTTGCTGGGATTCATTCCAACCTTCCTCTATAGATGCTGACTGCTCAGTCATGCACACCCTAAACTCCCAGGATAGAGTAGGAAACATGACACTGCAGAGGAAGCCACCCCGGTCACAGGGTCCACTGAGGTCCCAGCAGCTGCCTGGCAATGCCCCAGAGCCCCAAAGGATCCCTCATGTCTCTTTAATTAATACCGTTAACCTGGGCTAATTTTTTTCTGGTTTTTTTTTTTCATTGTTGTTTTCCTGTGATATATCCTGTTGTGGATTTATTATTTTTCATCTCCTACTTGGAACTCTTTGTGATTCTTGATTCTGAAGATTCATGTCTTTCATCAAGTCTGAAAAATTCTTATCCATAATCTCCAGAAATTTCCTCTTTCATCTTTCCATTCCATCCTTCTAGAACCTCTATTAAGAAGGGACCTTTGGGTCAAAACTGGTGGCTCACACCTGTAATCCCAGCACTTTGGGAGGCCGAGCCAGGTAGATCACCTGGGGTCAGGAGTTCGAGACTAGCTTTGCCAACATGGTGAAACCCAATCTCTACGAAAAATACAAAAATTAGCCAGGTGTGGTATTGGGTGCCTGCAGTCTCAGCTACTCAGGAAGCTGCGGTGGGAGAATTGCTTGAACCCAGGAGGCGGACGTTGCAGTGAGTCGAGATTGCGCCACCGCACTCCAGCCTGGCAACAAGAGTGAAACTCCATTTCAAAAAAAAAAAAGGGACCTTCACTTCATCCTGCAGGCATCTCAGTGCCTTGTGTTTTCCAGCTCTTTCTGCGCTGCCTTCCATGTAATTTCCTTGCAAGCTGTCATCTGCCTGGCTAATTTCTTGTAATGCCTCAGTGGGTCTGCTTCTCACAGCCAGTTCTTCTCTAGCTAGAAGGCAAGCATTGACTGTGAGAGGGAACTTGAATGTGGGATTTCGCAACACCGTACTCTGGACCGTCCAGCTCAGAGCCCAACATGATAGGGTCCTTGTGCCGGTTTCCTTGCTTGGAGATGTCCCCACAGGTTCCTCCTCTGGTACCTATAATATAATCACAGCTGCACTGCCTGTGAATGGCTTCCTCAGGAAGCTTGAAAGCTGCCCCCACCCTCCACCCAGGGAAATGCCTGACTGCCCCTGCACCAGCCTGCAAACACCCTCAACAAGTGATGGGTGAGACAGCATAGCTCTCTGCCATGCTACAAAAATGTGAGCTAACATGGTGGTTGTGAGCATTGCATCAGAGGTCAACAGACCTGGCCTTAAGTCCAGCTCTGTCATTTTACCAGCCAGATGACCTTACTCAATTTATGGGCCACTCTACACCGTAGTTTCCGTCTCTATAAAATGGGGATGGCACATGAGCTTTCTTTACAAGTTTGCTTGAGGGATAAATGCTTTATTCTTGGAACGGCTTTCTCCAACCTGGGATGACACTCACCAAACACATCCTAAACATCATCTGTTAACAACAGTGATATTGGAGGCTCCTTCATGTGGATAGGCCATTGCATTGCTTTATTTCTCTCTCTTAAATTATGCACAGAACAGTCCACTTACACATTTTTTTTTTTTTTTTTTTTTAGACATAGTCTCACTCTGTCACTCAGGCTGGAGTGCAATGGCATGGTCTTAGCTCACTGCAATCTCCACCTCCCGGGTTCCAGCAATTCTCCTGTCTCAGCCTCCCGACTAGCTGGGGTTACAGGTGTGCACTACCACACCTGGCTAATTTTTGTATTTTCAGTAGAGATGGGGTTTGCCGTGCTGGCCAGGCTGACCTCTAACTCTTGACCTCAAGTGATCCTCCGTTCCGGCCTCCCAAAGTGCTGGGATTACAGGCATGAGCCACCACACCCGGCCTCCACTTGCACTTTTACTCTTGCTGGAGGCACTAAGACAAGCAACCCTCGGCCTTCTCTCCTCACCCCACTTTTGACACAGGTGATGAGAAATCAAAGAGACTTAGTGCAGGATGGAGGCGGCTGTGGTGAGGGGCAGGAGAAATTCTGGTGGAAGAAACCACTAAGCACTACCTGTCCAGTCATTAACTGCAGAGTTAAGCCTCCCACCTGGGGTAATCGATCAGCTACAGGTCTTCAGATCCTCTGTGTCCACTGGGCTAGCCAGGGAGCAGCTGTAGACCTGGGGTTCCTATAAGACCCTAACAGCAGCTCTGAGGACCCTCAGTGCCCCTGTCTCCCAGGAATCATGCCTCTCCCACCCCTACCCTACCCTGGCACTCTGAACAAGAAACACAAGACCTCATGCAAGACCAAAGCCTTGGAAGCCAGAAGCTGCCTCCTCCCTCAGAACACAGCCTCCCCAGGTGTGTCTGCCAATTCCAAAGAAACAAAAAGAGCAAGGAGGCTTTCTTCTCCCAGAAGGGCCTTCTTGTTCCTGCCACGGTTTCTTCATGTCCCAGCGTCTCAGAAATGTGAATTCAGAGACAAGTTACAGAGCTTAAGTTACTGCTGACACTTGATTGGAATAACTGTTACGTAAAAGCCAACACAGATGAATCGCCTGTAGGGAGTTGTCTGACTGCATGAGTTTTTACACATCTTTCAGCTAAATCAAAGATCCAAATGCTAAATCTCTCACTCAGGAACATCAAGTGGATTTGTGACAGTCCCCGGAGGACCCGGTGTCCATAAACCAATGAATGAATTACACTGATCCTGGTATGCAGTTTCTCATCTGTGACTGATACAATATTGATAATATTCTTTATTTCACTTAACTCCTTCAGGGCCACACTGAAACACAGCACTTTTGGATTATGTCTACACTCTGATGAGAATAATAATCTGCTGTGGGGAATAGAGCAGATCAATTGATTGTTCACTCATATGTAGATCAGATGAGAGTAAAGGGTATTTGCTGGCCAGGCGCGGGACTCACACCTGTAATCCCAGCACTTTGGGAGGCCAAGGTGGCTGGATCACCTGAGGTCAGGAGTTCGAGACCAGCCTGGCCAACGTGGTGAAATCCCATCTCTACTAAAAATACAAAAACTAACTGGGCATGGTGGCGGGCACCTGTATTCCCATCTACTCGGGAGGCTGAGGCAGGAGAGTCACTTGAACCCCAGAGGCGGAGGTTGCAGTGAGCTGAGATAGTGCCCTTTGTACTTCAGCCTGGGCAACAATTCTTCAATGCATGTGAGGAGACTGAGGCCCAGAGAATGGCAATCCACAACCACTCAGCGAGTTTTTGGCAGTGGAGACTACAGCCTCGTTGCCACCCAAAGAAATGATGTGTCCTTCTCAGCACATTGGACTGGGGCTTTCATGATATCCATCTTTCTCCCAGTGATGTTAATCTTTTGTTTTGTTTTATTCTTTGAAACAGCCTTAGCCTCCCAAGTAGCTGGGGTTCCAGGCACACGCCATCACGCCCAGCTAACTGGGTATTTTTTTGGTTTATTTGTAGAGACAGAATCTCACTCTGTTGCCCAGGCAGGTCTCAAACTACTGTCCTCAAACAATCTTCCCTCCTTGGCCTCCCAAAGTCCTGGTTTTACAGACGTGAGCCACCGCACCCAGCAATGTTAATATGTTAATCTTTATTACTTTGTGGGCTTTTTTTTTTTTTTTTTGAGACAGAGTTTTGCTCTTGTCACCCAGACTGGAGTGCAATGGTGAGATCTCGGCTCACTGCAGTCTGCGCCTCCCAGGTTCAAGAAATTCTCCTGCCTCCGCCTCCTGAGTAGCGGGGATTATAGGCACCTGCCACCATGCCCAGCTAATTAGCTGATTTTTTAATTTTTAGTAGAGATGGGGTTTTACCATTTTTGCCAGGCTGGTCTTGAACTCCTGACCTCAGGTGATCCACCTGCCTCGGCCTCCCAAAGTGCTGGGATTACAGGCGTGAGCCACCGTGCCCGGCCATCTTTATTACTTTGATTAATGTCTGCCAGGTTTCTCTGCTGGAAGGTCACAATTTTTCTTTTGTTATTAATACATATTTTGGGGGAGGTACTTTGAAAGTGTGCAAATATTCTGTATCTACTCAAACTTCTAACCTCTAATTTTAGCATGCATCTGTGCATCTTCTCTGCAACAATTATTCTGTGTTTAATATGGTTTATATTTCCTTCTTTTCTCCTACTTACAGTAACCAGGATTCTCCTGTAAGGAACAGTTGTACCTTCTCTCTATTTATTTGTGTATTCAATTGTTTACGTATACCAATATGGACACACAGATGTGTATTTTATTGGGTTATGTCTGAATAGTGTTGCTATTTATTTTCTCGCTCAAGTTCTTTGAGCATTGGCCATTGGGGCCTCTTTGAGGTTGGCTCTTGGGCCTTTTCACAATGCTCTCTTCTTTTGTAAGCAATTTCTGACTTTCTGTCACTACAAGATGCTTCAGGATCATCTTGTATTATCCCTACCCCATACTAGAATCAAACACTTCAAAAAAATGCTCTGGTTCCTTTTACTGATGAATGATACTTAGAAACCAAAGTTAGAGCATTATGTATGCCCATTATCACTAGAGTGTCAGTGCTTCTAGGCCACCTCAGCAAACATAACTTAGAAATATATAATATATTCTTCTCCATGCAATACACATATTTGTGTCTGTATCTGTCTGGCTGGCTGTCCATTCATCCATCCATCCATCCATCCATCCATCCATGTGTATGTTGTTTTTAAGTGAATTCATACCGATAATCTCTGATTCCAATTCATCATCGCAAGGTTCATTCTAGCTTTCTCCTTTCCTTATTTGTAATTTATTTTTATTTGTAATTTATTTTCCCAACAGTGAGAAATCTGGCCTGTATTATCTAAAATACACTTACTTATCTGTTCAACTCTTCTGTACACATAAAGTTTCAGAACTGCAATCTCACACTCCCATGAGAAACAGATTTACTAACCAAAGTACTTGCACAATACTTCTCTTTATCTTTACTTTGTCTGGTGAAACATCGAATATTTTACAAGGTAACTCGGGTTCACTTTTTTCTTCCCCACTTTTTTAGTATGCATATATCATTCATCTGTAGTACAGTTAGGTTCATTTCTTGCAGTTTGCATTTCATTTTTTGTCTCCCCTAAATCCTGTTTTTGCTTTTTTAAGTAAATTCTGTGATGAGCTCTATGAATTTTGACAAAATAACTCATCAGGTATTCACCACCATAGTCATGATACATCCCATTACCCCAAAATTTCCTCACACAGACCCTTTGTAATCCATCTCTTCCTCCAACTCCTACTCCAGACTCCACCGCTATTCTGCCCTTTTTTAAAATGTCATATAAATGGTGTCATCAAATACGGAAACTTTTGAGTCTGGCTTCTTTCCCTTAGCAGAATGTGTGTAATCATCATCTGTGTTTCTCTGTGTATCAATAGTGTGATGGTTAATACTGAGTGTCAACTTGATTGGATTGAAGGATGCAAAGTAGTGTCACTGGGTGTGTCCGTGAGGGTGCTGCCAAGGGAGATTAGCATTTGAGGCAGTGGACATGAATGGCAGACCCACCTTCAATCTGGGTGGGCACAGTCTAATCAGCTGCCAGCATAGCCAGAATAAAAGCAGGCATAAGAACATGAAAAGACTAGCCTGGCTGAGTCTCCCAGCCTACATCTTTCTCCCATACTGCATGCTTCCTGCCTTCAAACATTGGACTCCACGTTCTTCAGCTTTGAGACTTGGACTGGCTTCCTTGCTCCTCAGCTTGCATTCAGCCTACTGTGGGACTTCACTTTGTGATCCTGTGAGTCAGTACTCTTTAACAAACTCCCTTTGCATATCTATTCTGTTAGTTCTGTCCCTCTAGAGATCCCTGCCTAATACAGATAGTTTGCTCCTTTACATGGCTGAGTGGTATGCCATTGCAAGGAAGTACCCCAGTTTGTTTATTTTTTCCTCAGTTGAAGTACGTTGTGTTGTTTTCAATTTGGGATTGTTATGAATAAAGTGGCTATTAAAATTTGTGTACAGGTTTTTATGTGAACATAAGATTTTATTTAGTAAGAGTGGAATTGCTGGTTATAGTAAACTGTATTAGAAACTTCCAAACTGTCTTTCAAAATGGTTGTAACTTTTACCAGTCCCAAGAGCAGAACATTAAAGTCACTCTACATACTTCTCAACACTTAGTATTGTTGAATTTTTTTATTTTCGCTGTTTATAGTGATATCTTATTATAATTTTAATTTGTAGTTTTCTAATGACTAATGGACATTGGGAATCTTTTCATATGCTTATTTGCTATCTGTATATCTTCTTTGGTGAGGTATCTATTTAGATCTTTTTCTCATTTTAAAAACTGGGTTATTTAGTGTCTTGTTGTTGAACTTTAAATAAAAGTTATTTATGTATATGGGACACAAATTCTTTGTCACAAATGTGATTTGCAGATATTTTCTCCCAATGTTTGTCTTGTTTTTGTTCCCTTAACAGTGACTTTTCCAGAGCAACAGTTTTTAATTTTAATTATTAATCCTGATTTTAGTGTCATATCTAAAAACTTTGCCTAATTCACAGTCATAAAGACATTGTCCCATGTTTTCATATAGAATTTTTATAGTTTCACACTTTACATTTAGATCTATAATTCATTTTCAGGTTTGTTTGATTTGTTTTGTATGAAACATAATGTCTGGATCAAAGTTCACTTCTTTGCATCAGAAAATTCAATTGAACACAATTTCTTAAAAAAAAAATTATTCCTTCTCCATTGAATGCCTTTTGTATCTTTGTCAAAGCCATTTTTGTAGGTTTATTTCTGGACTCTATTCCATTCTATTGTTCCATGTGACTATTATTTTATCCATAGTATGTTGTCTTGATTACTATAGCTTTATAGTAAGTCTCGAAATTAGGTAGTGTGAGTCCTCCAATTTTGTTCTTTTTCCCGTTGTTTTGGCTCTTCTAGTTCCCGTTGCCTTTCCAATAAATTTTAGGAACAGCTTGTTAATATTTATTTTTAAATGCTGGGGTTTTAAATAAGGTTGGGTTTAATCTCTAGACCAATTTAAGGAGGATTAACATCTTAACAATATTGAATCTTCTAATCCATGATAATGGATATCTCTCTACCTATTTAGGTCTTCTTTTATTTCTTCCTCAGTGTTTTGTAGTTTTCAGCATATAGATCCTGTATGTATTTTATTAGATTTACACCTAAGTATTTTATGTTTTGTACTGTGATAAATTTGTTTTACAAATTTCGAATTTCAATTCTATATTGCTAGTATATAGAAATATATTTGGTCTTTACATATTGAGCCTATATTCTACAACCTTACTAAATTCATTTATTTGTGCTAGAAGCTTTTTTGTAAATTATCTGGGATTTTCTACATACATAATTATATTGTATACAAATATAAGTGTTCTGTTTCTTCCTTTTTAGTCTATATGCCTTTCATTTCTTTTTCTTGCCTTATTGCATTGGCTTCCATTATGAGGTTGAATTAAATAAAAACTGTGAGAGATTACATCTTTCTTATGCCTCATCTTAGAGGGAAATCATTCAGTTTTTCACCATTAAGTATGATGTCAGCTGTAGAAATTTTGTAGCTGCTCTTTATAAGATTGAGAAAGTATCTGTCTTTGAGTTACACTTTTGTTATGATAGTGTAAGAGACTGTATTCTCACTCTCCTGTGAAACTGATTAAAATTACAAAAGCTATCCAAGCATGTAAAGCTTATGGAAATTATATTAAGACCATACAACAAATGAAAAATCAGTTAATCAAGAAAACCTACTAAAATTTAGTAACAACAGCAAGAGTCTGTGGTACTTGAACTGACTGCTCTCACCCTTCTTCCTCTCAGCTCAGCAAAATGAAAACTCTACTGTGGACGGGTGCATCTTTCCCCAGCCCCCAGTCAGAAAACTGTCTTCTCAGAATGGGCAGGATATCAGCATCTCTCCTTTTGCCTTCAGCTACCTGTTCTAAGGCTACCTTCCAGGTGAGTGCAGCTGAGAAGCTGGATGTTGTCCCTTGCCTCTTCCCACTCCCCACTCATGAGTTGGAAGCTTTATCAAAGGTGTGATAAGCTGGGAATACTATGATTTAAATTACCCTACCCTGGATCATTTGTAGTTCACAAATCAGAGGTTCCAAGCCAGGAGAGGCAAACCAAAAAATTCTGAGGCTATTTTCTCTCCCTTCACTAAGTGCTCAGCCTCTGAAGTGGGGATGTCCCACAGAGAGAAGTGTGCCATTCTTTCAACTCTCAGCCCCAGAGCCATGTATGACAGATTTTTGCCTAGGGGAAGAAGCAAGGCATAAAAAAGAGCTCTGAATCTGTTTTCAAAGAAACTGACTTCATTTGTAATGTGGTATGGACTTCAAGCCTAAGGACACCCTCAAAAACAATGGAGGTTGTGGTATAAGGCAAATGAAAGGAGATTGGCAGAATCCCTGGAGATATAAGCTAAACTGCCAGCCAGTTAGCTTGCTAGAAAGATTCAAAAAGAAAGACAAGTGAGAGGACCTCCTGGGGTCAGAACAGATCTCACACATTGACCTCAATAACTATCCCTTCAAAGGGGCTCCAGCTTTATTGGATCCATTTATTGCAACTTATGTTCAAGAGAATTTTTAAAATACAATGAAGAAGCAATCAACTGGCAGTTAGTGGTGGTGGTTGTATGCTACGGTGGCTGGGAAAAGAGACAGTCAAAGTGAGCCCTTCCAAAGCCACTATCATCCCCGGGTGACTATAGTCAAGACTGCCCCCTACCTCCCAATGAGTGACATCAGAAGCTTCATACTGTGGGAGCTGGGAAACAACAGACTTGATTAAAACAATCCAGCCAGTCATCAAACAAATAAACAAATAAATAATTTAAAAGCCCCAGAGAAGGAAAGATCAATACCCAGAGTTGCTACAATATAGTATTTAAAATTTCCAGTTTACAGAAAAAAAACGTGCAAAGAAACATAAAAGTATAACACACACACCAGAAACTGCTTGAGAGAGTGACCAGATGTCAGATTTATCAGAAAAAGTCTTCAAAATAGCCATTATAAATATGTTCAAAGAACTGAAGGAAAGCATGTCAAAAAGTAAGGGAAATACATTATATGTTCATATTAAATAGGGGCTATTCATAAAGAAATAGAAATTATTCTAAAATAATCAAATGAAAATTCTGAAATTAAAAAGTAGAATAACTGAAATGAAAAATATACCAGAGGGGATCCAAAATAGATTTTAACTGGCAGAAAAAATAATTAATAAACTTGAAAACAGATCAATGGAGATTATGCAATCTGAAGAACAGAAAGAAAACATAATTTAAAAAATAAACAGAGCCTCTGAGAAGTTGGTGAGACACCCATTATGCACACTAACATACATGTAATGAGAGTACCAAACGGAGAGAGAAAAAGAGCAGAAAATAATATTCAAGGAAATAATGGCTGAAGTTGCCCCAAATTTATTGAAAATTAATCTATACATCTAGAAAATTTAATGAACTCCAAGTAGGTAGATTAACACAAATCCAGACACATCACAATAAAAAAAAAACTGCTAAAAGTGAAAGAAGGAGAAAATCTTGAAAGCATCAAGAGAAAAATGACTCATCACTTCTAAGGAAACCCCAGTAAGTTTAAGAACTGATTTTTTAACAGAAACGAAAAAGGCCAGAAGACAGTGCTCAAACTGCACAGAGAAAAAAAAAAAGTGTCAACTAAGAATTCTATACCCACCAAAGCTATCTCCTAAAACTAAAGTTGGCGTACATGTATTCCCAGATAAACACAAGCAGAGAGAATTTGCTGCTAACAGATACCTTACAAAAAATCCTAAGGTCGGAAGTTGTTCAGGTTAAAAGTATGTGATTGCTGGCAGTAATCTGAATCCACAAGAAAAAAAACACTACTAGTAAAGGTAATTATGTAATTACAGAATGCAGTATAAATGTATACTTTTCTCCTTTCTTAAGAGGTTTAAAAATCAACTGTATAAAACAATATTTACATACTGTATGGCTTGGCCTATAGCATATAGAAAGGAAATATACAACATGATAAACAAGACCTAATACACATCTACACAACACTCCACCCAACAATAAGAGAATATGCATTCTTCTCAAATGTACATGAAATATTATTCAGGATTTACCATATGCTAGCCTATAAAACAAACCCCAATAAATTTAAAAGGATTGAATAAGACAAAGCATATTCTCTAACCACATAGAATAGAATTGGAAGTATTATCATCGCACAAAGGAAGTGAGCAAGAGTTAAGTTGTATTCGGCTAAAGAAATGACTCCAGATGCTAACTTGAATCCACAGGAAAAATTAAAAAGAAGCAGAAATGATAAGAATATAACAAAAACTATAAATATATACTTGATCTCTTTCAGCTTCTTTAAGAGAGATACAATTATATAAAGTAATAATAGAAATAATGTATATTTGGATTTGTAATACTTATAAATGTAATATGTATAACAGTAATATAGTAATGCATCACTTAATGATGAGAATACATTCTAAGAAATGCATCATTCGGTGATTTTGTCCTTGTACAAACATCATAGATCATATTTCCCCTAATCTAGATGATATAGCCTACTACACATATAGGCCACATTCTATAGACTTCTGCTTCTAGGCTACAAACCTGTACAGTATGTGACTTACTGAATACTGTAGGAAATTGTAATACAATGATATTTGTGTATCTAACCATATATAAACATAGAAAAGGTATAGTAAAAGTATGCTATGAAAGAAAGGAAAGAAACAGTACACAATTGTATAGGGCACTTATCATGAATGGAACTTTCAGAACTGAAAGTTGCTCTGGATGAGTTGGTGAGTGAGTGATGAGTGCATATGAAGGCTCAGGACATCACTGTACACTACTGTAGACTTTATAAATGCTGTGCACTTGGATAGAGTAAATTTATTTAAATATTTTTCTTCCTTAAATAATAAATTAACCTTAGCTTACTGTGACTTCACTTATAAATTTTTCAATTTTTAAAACTTCTGACACTTTTGCAATAACACTAATCTTAAAACACACATAGTACAGCCATACAAAAATATTTTCCTTTTAATATTCTTATCCTACAAGCTTTTGTTATTTTTTAATTTTTTTACTTTTTATGTTATTAAATTATAAACCAAGACAAATACACACATTAACCTAGGCTTACACAGAGTCAGGATCATCAACATTACTGTCTTTCTCTTTCACATCTTGTTCCACTGGAAAGTCTTCAGGGGACATAAGAGTTTTATTATAATCTTATGGGACCACTATTGTATATGTGCTTTTCATTGACTGAAACGTCATTATACAGCACAGGACTGTACTAAAAAGGGGGGGAGGGGAGAAATAAACCTATATAGTAGTAGTGTTTCCACATCTCACTGTAGCTACATTAATGTTAATCTGAAGCTGACTCTGATAAATTAAGGTACATAAAGTAAGCCCTAGAGCAACCACTAAGGAAATAACTCAAGAAAATGTAGTAAAGAATATAATTTAAAAATTAAAATTCTAGCATATAAAATTGAAATGCAAAATGCAAAAGAAAGCAGTAAAAAAAGAAAAGAGAAACAAACAAGAAACATAGAAAACAGATAGATGGCAGGTACAAATCAACCTGTATCAATAATGACATTAAATGTACATGGGTTAAATAATTCAAAACACAGACTGTCAGGCTAGGGGAAGAAAAAGATCCAAATGACATTAAATGTACATGGATTAAATAATTCAAAGCACAGACTGTCAGTCTAGGGGAAGAAAAGATATGATGTCTAGAGGAAACATATTTTAGACTCAAAGATACAAATACATTGAAAGTAAAATAATAAAAAAATATATCATCCAAGCAGTAACCACAAGAAATGTGCAATTACAGCTATACTAATATCAGACAAGATAAACCAAAAAAGTTATTATAGTCAAAGGAGGACATTTGTAATGATAAAAGGTTTGATCCATCAAGAAGACAAAACAATTATTAACATACATGCAGTTAACAACAGAGCATCAAAATACACGAAGTAACTGACAAAAATGAAGAGTAATAAACAATTTAACAATAATATTTGGACATTTTAGTACCCACTTTCAATAGTGATAGAAAAACCATAAAGAGATATAATTTTATACCCACCAAGATGGTTGATATGGTTTGGCTTTGTCTCCCTCCAAATCTCATCTTGAATTGTAGCTCTCATAATCCCCAAAAGTCGTAGGAGGCACCTGGTAGGAGGTAATTGAATCATGGGGGCAGTTACCCTTATGCTATTCTCATGAGAGTGAGTTCTCACGAGATCTGATGGTTTTATAAGGAGCTTTACCCCCTTTGCTTGGCACTTTTTCTTACTGCTGCCATGTAAAGAAGGATGTGGGTTTTTTTCCCTTCTGTCATGATTGTAAGCTTCCTAAGGCCTCCCCAGCCATGCTGAACTGTGAGTCAGTTAAACCTCTTTCCTTTATAAATTATCCAGTCTCAGGTATGTCTTTCTTAGCAGTGTGAGAATGGACTAATACAATGGTTGTAATCAAAGTCAAATATAAATACATGTTGAGGAGGATGTGGGTAAATCAGAACCCTCAAACACTGCTGGTGGGAATGTCAAATGGTACAGCCATTTTGGAAAAAACAGTCTGGCAGTTCTCCAAACAGTTAAAGATGGACTTATCATAAAACCCAGAAATTCTACTTCTAGATATATACTCAAGAGAAATGAAATTAGTGTGTGCATGATACATCTTTTTTTATCCTCTTACTGTTAACCTAGCTCTGTGTAGTTTCTTGTACAGGTATACTATAGATAGCATATTGTGAGTTTCCTGTACAGTTGTAGATAGCATACTGCTTTTTTATCCAACCTGGAAGTCTCTGCCTTTTGATTGGTGTATTTAGACATACATATTTAGTGTGGGTATTGATTAAAATTGTGTTTTGATTAAAATCTACTATCTTAGTAGCTTTTTTCAATTCATTTCATGTTTTTATTCCTTGTCTCCCATCATTTGAATTATTTAAATATTTTTATGATTCCATTTTATGTCCACTACAGACTATTTATGCCTCTTTTTATTTCACTAGTAGTTGTCATAGGATTTATAATATACATTTTTAATTAATCAGAGCCTATCTCTAAGTAATATACTCTTTTACATGTAGTATTTTACATGTACTATTATACATGTAGTATTTCACATGTAATATACATGTAGCGTATTTTACATGGAATATTTTACATGGACTATACATGTTTTACATGTAGTATAAAGACCTTCCAACAGTTCATCTCCAATTATTCCCTTCCATTCTGTGTGCTATTACCATACATTTTACATTGGTATAAATATACAAATAATTACTACTTATTTTTTGCTTCAGACAGTTGTCTTTTACAGTAATTAAAAAATAAAATTTATTTTACCTTCATTTATTTTATGTTACTCTTTCAAGTTTCTGTCTGAGACTAAATTAATTTTGCTCAAAGAACTTCCTTTTACTTTTCTTATAGAGCACATCTTCAAGTGATAAATTCTGTAATATTTTTTCCTGGAGAGGCTATTATGCCTCCTACATTTTGAAACCTATTTCATTGGGTATAGCATTTTAGGTAGACAATTCATTTTTCTTTCAGTACTTCAAAGATGTCACTCCATTGTCTTCTGCCTTGCATGGATTCTGATATCAAGTGCCTTTGTTCTTTGTATTTAATATGGTTTTTTTTCCCCCTCTCTGGTTGCCTTCAGGATTGCTTTGTTTTCAGTTTTTAACAGATGGAATTTGACATGCCCACATGTCTTATAATTTTGTTTTTGAAGTTAGGTCTCGTTATCCTCCTTGATATTATCTAAGCATTTTGGATTTGTAGTTTGATGTCTGTCATTAATTTTAGAAAATTCTTGGTCATTATTTCTTCAAGTCATTTTTCTGCCCCATTCTTTCTCTTTTCTTTCTGGAATTTCAATAATATATATGATATATTGTTAGATATTGCCCCCCAACTCTTGGATGTGCTATTCTCTTTTTTATTTGTTTCATAAATCTTATTTTCTTTGTGCTTCAGTTAGGCAATTTCTTTTGACCTATCTTCAAATTCACTTAGCTGTCAAGCTTCCTGTTCACTCAGCTGTCCAGTTTATTGATGAGCCTGTCAAAGGCATTTTGACAGTTAATTTTAGGTGTCAAGTTGATTAGGTTTCTTAGTCTTAGTCTTAAGTATAAAAAAAATCTAGAAACCTAGCACAGCATTATTTTTGGGTGTGTCTGTGAAGGTGTTTCCAGAGGAAATTAGCATATGAATCTGAGTGAGCTAGGTGCAGTAGACGGGCATCATCCAGTTTGCAGGGTTGGGGGGCCTGGAGAAAATGAAAACAGAGAAGAGGCGATTATGTTGATCTGTCTGCTGGAGTTGACATATACTCTTCCTCTCCTGGCTTTGGACAATTCTGCGCTCCTTGCTCTCATGCCTTTGACCTCAGTCTGAGAATTACACTATCAGCTGCCCTGGTTCTGAAGCCATAACACCAATATCCTAGGCTCTACAGCTCACAGACAGCCTGTCATGGAACTTCTCAGCCTCTACAATTGCATGAGCCAATTCCCATATAACATAGTTTTGATATTTGTCTCCACCCACATCTCATGTTGAATTGTAATTCCCAATGTTGGAGGTGGGGCATGGTGAGAAGTATTTGGGATCATAGGGGTGGGTGGATCTCTCATGAATGGCTTCGGCCATTCCTTTGGTGATAAGTGAGGTCTTGCTCTGAGTTTACATGAGATCTGGTCATTTAAAAGTGTGTGGTGCCTCCCCCAGCTCGCTCTTGCTCCTGCTTTAGCCATGTGACATGCCTCCCTTGAACTTCTGCCATGATTGTAAGCTTCCTGAGGCTTTCCCAGAAGCTAAGCTATGCCAGCACCATGCTTCCTGTAAAGCCTGCAGAACCATGAGCCAATTAAACCTCTTTTCTTCATCAGGATTTCTTTATAGCTATGCAAAAATGACAACACACCCTAATAAATCCCCCTTCATACATCTATATCTACATCTATAATCTCCTATTGATTTTGTTTCTCTGGGTAACCCTGACTAATTCAAATATCAATCTTTGTTTCTGTTTTTTATTTCTACCCTTTCCATTTAATTCTTCTTATAGTTTCCATCTTTCTTCTGGAATAACCCATCTGATCTTGTATGCTGTGCATCTTTTCCATTAAAATCTTTTAAGCTCAGAAATGGGCACAATTTTATTTTTGCTGGATCTTTAATGTGGAGTTTTGTATTAATTTTGTTAGGAGTTAGACTGGGTCTGAGGCTTGTTGTTACTATGATTACCCTCCAGGCGCAAGAGGCTTTAAATTAGTCTAGTTGTAACTAGAGCAATTGTTGGTTTTATGGGCTGTAGTTAGAGGTTCTGAATCCAGTATATTTTCCTTCCACTCTCCCAGGTCTGGAGTATTTTTTCCTGCTCCCTTATCCCAGTTGCAATGAACTTTCTTAATGCCCTAAGTGCAACAACAGTCTTTGACGCCCACTTTGTCCTGCAAATTAAGGCTTTTGTTCCCTAGGAGAGATAGAAGAGAATAACCTGAGTAGAGTTTTCTGCCTCTCCTGCAGTGATTATTTTTCCCTTCCCAAGGCCTGCACAAAGAAAACTTTCTCAAGATCCTCCCAGTCTTACCTGTGAGTGCCTTGTGGCATTTGAGGAGAAGAAGCTTGCAAGAGGCTACACACCTGCCTTTGTATCTGCAGCCCCATAGGCTTCACAGTGTTTCACCAGCGGGTTCTCGGCATTCACCCATGCACCCACTACTCTAGCTGAATCCTTCCCACCAGTGTCTCGTGGCTTCTGCCCTTAGCTAAGCAGCTGCCATGCCCCTGCTACCCCCGAAGGCCCCTGTTGCTCTCCAGATTTGGGGTTAGTGTTGTCCTGGGGCCTCGGCTCTCTGATGGGTTCAACAGAGGATGTGCACTTGCACATTGTTCATTTCTTAATATGTGGGAGGGAGGGATATTTTTTCCAATTCTCCACATCTCTCCTTAAGCTTTACAATATATGACTTGAACCTATCAAGCTTTAGGGAGAGGATCTCATCTTAATTTACTTTTCCCTCAGAATTTTGTCCAACTGAAAGTATTCAAGGGGCCTCACATCCTCCAATGAGTCTTTGCCTGAATCCATCTGAATGGATTAATTCAGAGACTTTAACAACGGGTATGAAAGCAATGTTCATAATTGCATATTTCTGTAAGGCCTTTGTCATTGAAAGTATTTCTCAATTCTAGCTTTTGCTGTTAGGGGTTGAGAAGGAGTTGCAACTCTTCTAACCCTAGAAGTTCCTGAGTATTCTCATTCATTCCTGCTTGCAAATCAGATAGTTATTTTTAAATTTATCTTTTTCTTCTAATACTTTGTCAGGGGCAGCCAACAACCACCACCACACACCATGAACATTCCATCCCCCAAACTCTCCCCAAGAACTGCAAGTTTCTATTCTGTCTCCCGAATTACTACAGGTGATAGTTTTGCCAAATGTTTCACCATATCATCATGTAGTTTGACGTCTTTCCAGCCTCTGGGAAGTTTTTTCACTGCTCACTACCCCAACACAAAGTCAATGCTGTGCATTTTAGGTTTTGGTTTTCGTAAGACCTCATTGCTGATGCTGATGTCCACATCATACAGAATAGGCTAGATTTTGCTGTGTCAGTGAACAATCCTCAAATATCTGTGGTTTCTAATAACCAATGTTTGCTTCCGTTGTTTGTGTTAATCATGGGTTGGCTGGCTGAGGGCTCCACTCTTGGGTCTCTCTACTCTGGGTCCCAGGCTGCAAGATCATCCACTGCTTGGAACTTTTAAAGTGTCCACCCAGAAGTGACACACTTAGTTTCCATGATCACTGGCCATGGCAAATCAACACAGCACACCTAATTGTGTCAGAGACATGTGAACCAGAGCAACTCCATCTTGAATAGGGACTGGATAAAATGAGGCTGAAACCTACTGGGCTGTATTTCCAGATGGTTATGGCATTCTAAGTCACAGGATGAGATAGGAGGTCAGCACAAGACACAGGTCATAAAGACTTTGCTGCTAAAACAGTTTGCAGTAGAGAAGCCACCCAAACCCCCCCAAGTCCAAGACGGCCTCTGGTCGTCCTCCCTGCTACACTCCCACCAGTGCAACGATGGTTTACAAATGCCATGGTAACGTCAGGAAGTTGCCCTATATGGTCTAAAAAGGGGAGTTATGAATAATTCACCCCATATTTCTTGAAGATATGACACCCCTTGTCATATCTTCAAGAAATAACCATAAAAATGGGCAACCAGCAGCCCTCGGGGCTGCTCTGTCTCTGGAACAGCCATTCTTTTATTCCTCTACTTTCTTAATAAACTTGCTTTCATGTTGCTCTACAGATTTGCCCTGAATTATTTCTTGTGTGAGAGCCAAGAACCCTCTCTTGGGGTCTGGATTGGGACCCCATTCCTATAACCGTTGTAAGGAAGCAAGCAGAAGCAATTGCTCACAACAGAGAGAATCAGAAACATCTGGAGTCAGAAAAGACCTCCATGCCCCACATAGGACTCATACTTATCTCTCACTCACTCACAGTTCAAGTGTTTGGGATTGTATCCCACTCCTGGCTCTAGGAGTGAGTGTGTGAATCAGAACATTGGATCCCCCTGACCATAGCGACTGACTTAGAACTGGATCCATGAGCCAGGTTGGTCCAGTGAACTGGAGCTCAGAGCTTCCTTTCAATATTTCTGTTGACAAAGGGTCCAACTTTATAAAATATTTGAAGAGATTTACTGTGAGCCAAATGTGAGTGATCAATGACCTGTGACCCATCCCTCAGGAGATCCTGAGAACAGGTGCACAAGGTGGTCAAGATATAACTTGGCTTTTTGCATTTTAAGGAGACATAAAGCATCAATGTATGTAAAATGTACATTGATTGGGTCCAGAACGTTGGGACAACTGGAAGCAGAGAGCTTCCAAGGCGTAAGTAGATTCAGATTTTCTGACTGGCAGTTGGTTGAAAGAGTTATTATCAATAGAAAGAAATGTGTGGGTTATAATAAGATGTGGAGCCCAAAGTTTTATCATGCAGATGATGCCTCCAGGTAGAAGGTTCCAGAGAGAATAGATTGTAAATGTTTCTTATCAGACTTAAAGAGTCTGTTCTGTCAGGAATTCCCAAAAGGAGGAGGGTATCATGAGGCATGTCTGGCTCCTCATTCCCATCATGGTCTGAACTCGTTTTTCAGGTTAACTTTGGAGTGCCCTTGGCAGAGAGGAGGGGCCCATTCAGATGGCTAGGGGCATTAGAATTGTATTTTTGGTTTACTTTGTTGAGGTTGCATTTCTTTCTGATAAACTTGGAAGCATGAGAACAGGAGCCTGGAACTGCCTGAGGCTACAAAGTGCACAGAGCCTTCCCTGAAGGAATCCCAGCTGAGAAGCAGAAATGGAGAAGAGGTAAAGCAAAAATGGATGCAGGAGAACCAGAGAGAAAGTGAAGTGAGAGACAGGAAAGGGGGAGGAGAAAGTGTGTGCACCCAGCCATCCCTGACCCACCCTATGCCTTTTCAGTTATGAGAGCTGGTATATCCCCTTTTGGCTTGAATTGGATGTTGTTGCTTACAACCACTAGAGCCTTGAAGACTGGGCTGCACTTCTGCCAGGTGGCTGTTCGGTTCTTCTTGTCCCTGGAAGGCTCTATGCAAGCCAGGACCTGTCCCCAGAGGACTGGCATCCTCATAGGAGGCTGTCTTGGCAAGAGGGGAAAGCAACCTACATTCACCTCAGGAGAGTGCATTGGCCAAAGATACAGTGTGATAGATATGCAGGGCCAACCTTCGGCCGTCAGGTTTAAAAGGCACCGAATCAATAGAAAGTCATTAAAAATCAATCCCGTGACAATGGATGCTCTGTGGTGCTTGCCCTCACTCACCACTTCCAGCCTCTAATGCTTGAATCATTTCCCATTGATATGCGTAGCATATGCCAATTTAAATTTATTGGAGCACTTCACATTTTTAAGTGCTTAAATTTGGAAAAGATGAGCTTTATGGGGCCAGCATCGTGTGGAATGATCAGAAATGTTAAGAATGGGTTGCACTTTTTGTCATTTACAAAAGGTTAAAGAGTTGGGTTTATGAAATTCAAAATGATTTAAAATCATGGAATTGCTTTGGCAGTATTTGAATTTGGGAATTTGCAGGAAGCCTAGTTTACCTTCCAACTTACCCACAGTGACCCTCCAAATTTAAGAAAGCCTGGACCTACCCCAGTGGGGAAGTCACCCAACAGATAATTCAAACATGAATACTGTGCTTACTTGTCAATTTGTCATTGAATTTATAAGCAACCTGGGCTTCAGATAAGCATGATATATGACGATTTCAAATATTTAGCAAAACTCATATTCTTCAAAGAATCCCACTCTCTCAAATGAAAAGTCATTTAAAAATGTGAAGTGATTTTAACTGGTCTTCTCTCCAGGCTGGAAATATCTTACTTCACTTTTAAGAACATTAATTTTTTGTTTTGCCCTGCTTGTTAAAGACGCATATGTAAAGTTACCGCAATCAGCCCTGTGATTTCAGGAATCAAATCTCTGGGTCTCGCACAGTAAACACTGATCAATCTGCAGAATTTCAAGCTGCTGCCACGAACAGGTGATCGCTGTCACGTGACCTCGTCGCTCTAGTGCCGCAGCACCCAATCCACTTGTGGCACCGAGTACCAGGGATATTAAAACACAATCACGGCTGAAGAGGGAAGTGGATCCTCTCTCCAGGCAGCAGGAGAAGCAGAAGGACTTGCGGGCACGGAAGGCAGGCTGCCCCATTTCCTCCTCTTGGTCCAGCGTTCTATCTCAACATCCCCGCTCTGAATTTTACTCGGGTTAACCTGGAGAATTGCATCCCAACAAGGATCCTGTGCTTGAACGTGGTTTAGCCATCAGTGCTGAGGTCCAGATTTGCTCATCTTGTCCTCATACAAGAGGATGTTCACTGTAAAACAGATGAACGTTTCCTAACTTTAAATCATGAGTTTAAAAATGCTCATTTTATGAGGGTGATCAAAAGTGAAACATACATGAAACCAGGATGTTGAACTCTAAACGCAGAGACTTACCAAACGCAAGTTGCTTTCCACTCAGTAGATTTCTCTTGTGGTTTCTCAGAGTGCCCTCCTGCGGAGCCTTAAATAGAGAGTCCTCCCAGGGCATGTGAAACTCAACAGATGCCTTCTGGAGGGGCGTGGCTTTGGGGATGTAGTAAATTCTCACCTGACAGCCCCAGCCCTCTAACCTGCCCAAGATGTTTGGTACGTCTGGCACCAAATGACTCTCAACCATGGAATTGACCCCGTTGTTTGGCTTTCACCCCAACTCCCAGGGTGGCTCCAGGCCTGGCCCTGCCTGGTCCGTTCTCTGCATCTCCAAGGCAGTCAGCTACTGTCTCTCTCTGGCCAGTTCAGCAGAGCAGCCTCTTTCTCCACACGCTCACCCTGCACTTCACAAACCCGTGCAGTGACAAAAGCCAGTCCCTGCTTCCTGTGGCAATACAGCGGCCCTCAGAGATCCCGCTCCATGCTTGGGAGTTACAGACCCACCAATTTTCCATCTCTTCGCCAAGTTCCCCGAGATGCTGGAAGCTGGGACAAAAGAGGGAAAAAATACTTTCGATCCGGGGAGGCACTTTACCAAGAAAATTCCATAAGAAATTGGTTGTTACCTGCAGAGAACAACTGGCTTGTTAGCTAATAGCTGGGGGCAGCGCCAAGGCCAGTTACAGCTCCAGCTGTCCCGTCGTTAACTGCCGTAAAGACTGATTTTGAGGAGGTTATTGCCGTGATAAAATATCCTCAAAAGATTATAACAGCAATAGTGTATGGGAAAAAAAAAAGTCATAGTGGCTATCGTATGACTGAATGGCTGCATTTGAAAAATTGGCCGCTCCCTGGCGGTTCATAACCGATTTTCCACCAGTCAAAAGCAAGTTGTGCTCTGTTAGGTTTATTGTACAAGGCAATAAAAATATTGGCCAGGTTAAATTGTCAGCGTGTTATGGCATTAACCATTCTTTTACTGTGTTTAATTTAAGCGTTACAATGATTCATTATGGAAGAACGTGTCCCATGCAAACGAACTGACATCGAGTGTCAAAAATATTCAGCATGTTTTTTTTAAAGCAAAATTAATTTTTATTTGACAGCTTCTGTAGGCAAGGGACATCTAAGATGTGGAAAAAAGTGTGTGTGTACTTTTTAAAAACTGCCATGGCGTTCTGAGAGTCTGAGTCGTGACAGTGTGATTTCTCAGAGTGTCCTCCTGCCGGGCCTTAAATATAGAGTCCTCCCAGGGCATATGAAACTCAACAGACGCCTTCTGGAGGGGCGTGGCTTTGAGGATGTACCTGGCAGTCCCAGTGCCAGGTAAGTCCTGATGCCACAGCCCCAGCCCTCTAGCCAGTCCAAGATATTTGGTACATCTGGCACCAAATGACTCTCAAAGCCCCTTTAAACGCTCCTGAATAAGTCACATTGCAGGGCTGGGATCTGACCTATCTGTGTGGGCTGCTGGGTGAACTTCCAAGAACAGATGTGGGCTTCCAGAAAGGGTCCTGTAACACCCAAAGCAACAAACTCCCAGGATCCCACATCCCCACACCAGCCTTGGTGGGGACTTCGCTCTGTGCTTGAAAGGTGTGTCTGCTCCACAGCAGCGTTGGTCGGGGATCGTGTCACGGAAACCCATTAACACTGTTGCAGGCCATTTGCCACAGACATCAAGCATGTAGGTGACACAGACCAGGGGTACACGCAGCAGAAAGTTTGCACAGCACTGCCACAGACCGGGAGAGCACATTGCAGCCTCTCTGCTCCCCTCACCCCTCCCAGTGCCCTGTCTGCGTGTCCTGTATGGCATATAGCAGTGTCTGCCTTGTCTGGGAACAGCTGCTGTCAGATCTTGTCACCGCCCCTCCTACACAACCCCACGAGCACCTTAAAGATGGGCCTAGCCTGCCCCCTTGAAGCCCAGTTTCCCCGTCTCCCTGTTTGGCAGGGTCATGTCCAGTGGCCACATGTACACCCCTGGGAATGCAGGGCTCACACCTACTGCATGCCTCCTACCTATACACAGTGTGTCTCTGGGAGCCATCAGGCTGTCTCAGAAGCCCTCCAGCCTGCTCCCACCTGTCGTGGCTACCGCTTAATGTCACCAGCTCCCTTCTGCTCTGGCCCCTCCACAGGGCAGCTTCACCCCTCCCAGGCACTGCCACCCACATCCTGTGGCCAATGCACTGGCCCCTTCCAGCAGCCCGAGGGCTAGACTCTGGCAAAGCGGCGGAGGTGCTCCCTTGGGTCCACTCTGGCAGAGGCACCCCACGCCCTGTCCTCAGAGCCTTCAGGGGTGTGAACAGGGCACCTGCTTTTTTGCTCCCCAACACACTCAGGCCCTCCCAGCTTCTAGCCCAGGCTGGGAACATCCCCTCCCGCCTCCCAGAGGCCCCTTCAGATCTCTTTCAGGGATACCCCAAAGGCAGGCTAGGATGGCTGGTCCTCCCTCCATCTCAGAAGCAGTCCCAGTGCCTGGCACCCAGGGGCCTTCAGCAGAGGCTGTTGAGTCGAAGCACGGCTGTCTCCCCAGGGACTCCATGTAAAAGACTGTGGTGGCCCTGCAGCCCCCAGACTCTCCTGGACACCACAGGCTCCAGCCCCAGGAGCAGCACTGGGTGGCACGGTAGGGGGCTGGGGGAACACGGTGATGTGGAAGCAGCGGCAGCCCAGGGCAAAGAGCTGCTGGTTTTGGATTTCAGAGAGTTCTGAGGATGGCAAATCGGTGGGCCTGTCGCTGTTCTGGAAACCTGCTCAGGGTGGTGCTCAGAGACCCCAGGGAACTCTGGAGGGAGACCTGGACTCAGAGGACTCAGAGTCACCGCCCTGGGGAGGTCCCTCCTCAACATCTGGGATCTGGGAACACTCAACACACCCTCACACATATGCATTCACTTACACTCACACCTGCACACACGCTCACACCTACATATACCTACACACAGATTCACTCACACCTACACATACGTGCATTCACTCACCCTCACAACTACACACATCCATTCACACACACATACAGGCATGCATTCACTCACACCTACATATAGTTGCACTTACACCTACACACACATTCACACACACACTTCACACTCATATCTACATACACTCACACCTACACACACTCATACCTAGACATACACACACATTTATTCACACACACATCCACTCACACCACACATTCACTCACTGACGCCTACACACATTCACTCACACCCCTACACACATGCACTTATTCACACTGCATACACGCATTCACTCACACTCCTACACATATTCACTCATTCACACCTACACATTCACTCACACTCATACACACACATATGCACATTCACTGACTTACATGCACACATTCACTCACACTAACACCTACATACACACACATACACATAAACACACATTCACTCACACACATGCACATTCACTCACACTCACACCTACATGCACATACACACACACATACACACTGTACCCACTCTCATAGTCAGCCAGGGCTGCTACAGTGAAGAACCACAGACAGGGGAGTCTTAAAAAACACATTTATTTCTTGAGGTTCTGGAGGCTGGAAGGCCAAACCCATGGTGCTGCAGGTGCAGTATCTGATGGGGGCTCTCTTCCTGGCTTGTGGACGGCTGCCTTCCTGGTGAGTCCTCATATCGGGGGAAGAGGGCAGACAGAGATCACTGGTGTCTCCTCCTCTTTGTATAAGAGCACTGATCCCATCCTGGGACTCTACCCTCATGAACTCATCTCAGCCCAATCACCCCTAAAAGGCCCCACCTCCTAATGCCATCACACTGGAAGCCAGGACTTCATAATTGGGGAAGGCAGGGACACAGACATTCAGTCCATAACATCCATGTACACACATGCACAATCACAGTGCACACACATGCTGTACCCACACACACACTCTCACATGGACACACACATGCTGGGTCCACACACATATACCCATATGCACAACTAGATGTGTGCACACATGACCACACGCTCATGTATGTGTGCCCTCGATTGCACGCTCTCACAGAGTCGTGCACACACTACACTTAAGCCCACATGCATACTCTTCTAATCATTAATGGAATCGGTGGGTTTTTTTTTTTTTTTTTTTGAGTCCGAGTTTCGCTCTTGTTACTCAGGCTGGAGTGCAGTGGCGCAATCTCAGCTCACCGCAACCTCCACCTCCTAGGTTCAAGCAATTCTCCTGCCTCAGCCTCCCGAGTAGCTGGGACTACAGGCGTGCGCCACCATGCCCAGCTAATTTTTGTATTTTTGGTAGAGACAGGGTTTCACCATGTTGACCAGGATGGTGTCGATCTCTCGACTTCATGATCCACCCACCTCAGCCTCCCAAAGTGCTGGGATTATAGGCGTGAGCCACAGCGCCTGGCTAGAATCAGTGGTTCTTAATGCGCACATGTGGCAAGCCAGGCCCAGTGCTAAGCTGACCAAATCAGGGGAGACTCTGCTCTTGAAAAGCCTACACTCTTGTCAAATAATCACCCAATAAACACATGGCTGTAAGCGGGATGCTCCATGCTGGGTTGTGCTGGGAGCTGGGAAGCTGTGGGTAGATCGGGACACGGTCTGGGGAGGTTTCTGAAGGATGAGCCTGGGAAGTTCAAGGCGCTGCAAACACCTCCAGGCTAGAGAGGGTGAAGAAGCGATGGTGCCTGCAGCCTAGCTTGGATGAGAGACCTCCAAGAAGATGCATGCCCTGCCATGGGGAAGCTGGGGCTGGGGCTGAGTTCGGTGGGGATGGTGCAGGGTAGGGGAGGAGATGGCACTGGGGGGACCCTCATTGCTATGATGGGGAAGGGGAAGGATGTCCCACCTTGGAGAAGCCTTAAGAATGGGATGAACGGGTCTTCTGTGTGTAGGTGACTCCGTGTGTGTGTGTGTGTGTGTGTGTGTGTGTGTGTGCGTGCATATGAGAATTAAGCTTCATGCCTCTACATGCGTGTGTACGTCCACATGTATATGTTCACATGTGTGAATTCTCCTGGTGCTTGTGTGTGTGTGCCTGCATCCCCATGTGTGTGCACGTTCGTCTGGGGATGGCAGACGCTGGGGAAGGTGACAGGGAGATGCCACAGCCTCGTGATGGGATTGGTCTGGGGCTCTCCCTGCCCGACATCGTCAGACTAGGAGACTGAATTACCTAAAGGTCAGAGTTGGGGTTAGGGCTTCCCCCTTGGACCTCCACCCTGAAGCTCTCCAGGCCAGTTGGAGCTTCCCATCCCCAGCAAGTCTGAGCTCAGAGGATGGCAGGCCAATGGCCCAGTGTGTTTGCTGAGGGAATTTCAGTGAACCTGAGAGCCCCAGGGCCAGGGTCCCCCTTTGCTACATCCCACTGTAACCATTTCAGCTCAGGGCTACTCCACAGACAAAAGAAACCAACAGCACACAAATGCTTGTCCTACTTGGCTCAAACCCCACCCCTCTGCACCCGGCCGGTGCCCAGTGGGCAGGGACATCTAGCTCTCTCTCTTCCCAAAGGCCCAGTCAGGGGGACCAGGTCTCAAACTGACCAAGAAGCCTCGATGGAAGGAGTCCAGGCAGCGCTCCAGCCTGCCCAGAGGGCAGCGGTCACCCCACACATCACTTGCAGACAGGGCCCCTTCTCCTGGTCAGTGGGGGCACTACAAGCCCACTCGGACCTCCACCACCCACAGAGAACACGGATATCAGTCCAGTACCTGACCTGGCCGCACCTTGGAAGCACCCATTGCTTCTCTCTGCCTTCCACCTTAACCCAGGCACACACATCATTCCGTATCAAGGATTAATTTTATCATTGTATTTTCAAAAACTGTATGGCAGCATGTTGTGTTATATCCTTATGCATTTTGCAACTGTAATACCAAAAAAAGGAATAAAATGATATATAATTCTTATTTATTTTTATTACTAGCCAACTCAATGTTGTACTCAAGAAAGCACAGCCCCAGACGAGTCAATATAATGTATTTCAGCACAGTGGTTTAGCACAACTGACTTCAGGAATATGTCACCCACAAACATAACTATTTTTCTGCTTAGAGAGAGAGGTGAGCTATGCTCTTAAATTAACCCATCCAATTTCAGACTTAACAAAGCGCTGTTTCCCCCAGATCTCTCTGTGGCAAGCCTGTGAGTATTTGTGGCTTCTCGGCAAAAGCCCACCGGGTCCCCATTCCACTTTCTTCTCAAAGCCGGAGTTTGACTAATTCTGTGCTCCCATAATTGCTAAATCAAAAGAATTTATTATCCCTGAAACTTTAAATGGGAAAGAAATAAGGGGAGGAGGTTAGCACTGAACCTTAATAATGATAAAATTCAACCGCGGTCAGCGACTTGCAAGCGGTAATCCCAGTCCAGAACAGGGCAAGCTGGAGGAGGCGGAGACGCTGCTCTGAACCAGGGGGCCATGTTGCCTTCACATTTGGTAAAAAAAAAAAAAAAAAAGCTGAAAGGACTCCTTCCTGGAAGGGGAAAAGACCAGCTCCATTCTTTTCTGTTACCTACTTAAATTAAGCCTAATTCCACTTGTTTTGCTGGAATTAATTTGGCTTAATTCTCTCTCCCCTTGTTAGAGGTCTTTTGCCATGTTGTGGGATTTTTGAAATCACCCTGAGATAGAAAGAAAAAGGAAGAGAGAGAGGCGCTGGGGAGGGAACAGAGAGGCAAGGAGACAGGACGGCATAGGAAGAAATCCATTAAACAGTATTTCCGTGAGAAATCAGAAATGTACATCTTTTGGGCCAGGCGTGGTGGCTCAAACCTGTAATCCTAGCATTTTAGGAGGCGGAGGCAGGCAGATCACTTGAGGTCAGGAGTTTGAAACCAGCCTGGCCAACGTCGTGAAACCCTGTCTTTACTAAAAATACAAAAATTAGTCTGGCGTGGTGGTGCATGCCTGTAACCCCAGCTACTTGGGAGGCTGAGACAGGAGAATCACCTGAACCCTGGAGGCAGAGGTTGCAGTGAGCCGAGATCATGCCATTGCACTCCAACCTAGGCAACAAGAGCGAAACTCCATCTCAAAAAAAAAAAAAAAACCAAAAACTACCACTTTTATTTTCCTTCTTGGATCCAAGGAGAATTCCTGTGACACAGAATGTGGGGAACAGGCCAGACGCATAGCCTCCATGTGAGGCAGGGGCATCGTCCTGCTGGGTACCCCCTGTCCCTTGCCTGGGGTCAGGGACGGCCTGTAGAGGACCCGGAGCTCCGCGAGAGCAGATTCAACTCATGCAGATTCAACAAGTGGCAGTGACTCACCAACACACGAGGCCAGCCAGGCCCCCAAAGGAGGTGGGTCCCGACTGCAGGCCACCAGGAGTGGTCATGTCCCATTGATCCGTGCCGTGCTGGCCAGGCACTTGACAGTACCCCCTCTTAAATAGTGCAGTGGTTCACCTTGTTCCTCTGGTACTGAGGATGCCTGAGCTGGAGGGTGCTGACTGTCCCTGGGCAGGTTGTGCCACCGTTCCCCTCGCCCCCACCTCGACCACGCCCTCATCTTGGCCACTCCCTCATCTCAGCCACACCCCATCTCGGCCACGCCTTCCAGGCTCCACCACGCCACGCCCTCTGAACTTGGGCTTGCCCCCATTCGGCCACGCCCTCCACTATGGCTAAGGTCTGCACACTAGAAACTCCCCAACCCAAGCCCTGTCCCTTCTATCCCAGCTAGACCCTTTTTCCTCCCCTACACATTGACCCCCTTTTTCTCTAGGTGCTCTCTCCACTGTCACTCTCTGCAGCTCCACCAACCCAGACACCTCTGCAAACCGGAATCAGATCGTGTGGGGGCCTGTTGGACACCTTTCAAGGGTCTCTGCAGGAAACACCAGGCCCTCCCATGCACGGCCTTGACACCCTGCCCCACCCCTGCAGAGCCACCTCCTAGCCACATTCCCCCTTGACCTCTGACCCCTAGCCCTCTGCCCTCTCCTGCTCCCTGACACCTGGACATGCCCCTCCCTCCTCAGCGAGCAGCCCCCCCCACCACCACCCCGTGGTCTCTGGTGACTCCCTGCACCTTCTCGGGACACATAGGGCAGTGGTGACTATCCTTTATTTGTGTGATTAATTGATGACTATTTCTCTCCTGAGGCTTCAATACAGGGATTATGTTTGCTTCCTGCTCATTATTTTAGCCCAGAGCCAAAAGTAGAGCCTGACATAGAGAAGTTACTCAATAAAATTAATTTTAAAAGTCTATTAGCAAAATAGGAAAATATCTACAAGATAGGTGATCAACAAATGCCAGATATTGGGTTAATATCCTCAATATATAAAGAGGCTTTACCAATGACTTTCTTGGTTTTTAGAATTGGAGTCTGACTCTGTTGTTGCTCAGGCTGGAGTGCAGTGGTGCAATCATGGCTCACTGCAGCCTCAACCTCCTGGGTTCAAGTGATCCTCCCACCTCAGTCTCCTGAATAGCTGGGATTATAGGCCGTGCCACCACACCCAAATAAGGTTTTTCATTTTATTTTATTTTTTATTTTTTTTTTAGGGACAGAGTGAGACCTGGACTGGTTCAGAACTCCTGGCTTCTAGAGATCCTCCTGCCTTAGCCTCCTAAAGTTCTGGGATTACACGTATAAGAGTCACTGCACCCAGCTACAGGTTAATTTTATAAACAAAAGAGAGATTCTTAGAGAGATATATGGGCAATTATGAGCCAATGAAACATATCAGATCACAGCTTCCTAGGAGGCCTACCCAGCCCTAGACTCTGCAGGAGCCATGTCACCACTCGCACAGCTCCTGGGCATGTGCTCTGATCTTCTGTGCCCTGTCTTCCCGCCACCTCCCTTGGACGAGGACACCTGGAAAGTGCTCCATCATGTCGACTCACTGACTTGCTTAGCCACACCTGTGAGGGGAACAGCTGCTCTCCAGGTGGCACAACCTGCCCAGGGACAGCTGTGAGGGATCCACAGACAGGGGCACCCACAGACCACTGTTCACAAAGTTCTGTGAACAGAGTGTCAATGAAGTTGTTGTAAACCATATCTTCCTTCAAATGCATGTGAAGAGAGTCCCTTTAAACACACCTCTAACAAAATCCTTTCCTGAAACAAAACAGTGTATGTTTGCAGTGAGTCAGCTCTTCCTATTGCATAGAAAACTCAGAAATTTGCATATGGAATTTATTGAAGGGACCCTCTTCACCCTGACCCCCTTCTTCTAAAGCACAAGTTTCTGTAGCTTGACTTGATCCCTGGCCTTGGTTCACTGTTCACTCCTTTGCCGTTACCCCTCTGCCTTGATCTCTTTTCTGTTTTAATACTACTGTGCTGTATATATTTTTGTCATCTGCATTAAATGCTTTGGGAATAATGTGGGTGTGGAGCTGTAAATAAGCAAATGAGTTCACTTGGTAATTTCTCTGTCTCTTCTGCCTCCACCCCTGGCTGGGCAGGCCCAGGTGCTGGGGGAGTCTCAGAAGGCCGTGCAGATTGTGTGAGTCCATTTTGTGTTGATATAAAGGAATCCCTAAGCTGGGGCAATTTGTAAAGAAAAGAGGTTTATTTGGCTCACAGTTCTGCAGACTGTACCAGAAGCTTAGAGCTGGCATCAGCTTCTGGTGAGGCCTCAGGGAGCTTCCAGTCATGGGTGAAGGCAAATGAGGGGCAAGCACATTATACGGTGAGAAAAGAAGCAAGAGAGAGGAGGAGGTGCCAGGTTCATTAGCGACCGGATCTTGTGTGAACTCACAGAGCGAGACCTCACTCGTTACCATGAGGACAGCATCAAACCATCCACAAGGCATCTGCCCCCAGGACCCAAACACCTCCCCTTAGGCCCTATCTCCAACACTGGGGACCGTATTTCAACATGAGACTTGAAGTGGATAAATACCCAAACTATTTCAGAGCTACAACCAAAAGCTGAAGGCTCCGTTGGGGGTTGGAAGGGATGGGAAATTGGGGTAATGTCAAGTGTGCCATTGGGGAAGTGGATGGGACCTTTGTTCAGGCCTGTAGGTTCGTTGCAGGTGAAACATGGTTTGGAGGAAGTAGGGATGCTCTCTGGCCAAAGCTTGACCTCTAAGATGTCGGGAAATGGAATGTGGCCAAGGGCAGGCTGAGTGGACCAGGGGACATGGTAATGTGAATGGGCCGGTGAAGGGCAGCTGGCTTTACGCTGAGATGCCCACACCCTGAGAAGGTTTACTTAGGTAGAGAGGCCACCTGCCCACTCATTGCCTGTCTGTCTATCTGGCTGGCTTTCTCTCTCCAGGCATGTAAGGCTGAGTGACAGGAGCTGCAAGAGAATGATAATGCGGCCAAGCCACAATCAGAAGAAGCTGTGGGCACAGGGCCAAAGAGTATTCTTGGATGGGACGTTTTTGTTTCCAGTGCCCTATTCGCTACCAGCTGCAATTCTTTTTTTAAGTACCATCCCAGCTGACCTTTTGAAACGATGAATTTGTATTTCAATGAGAAGTCTGCGTTTTGACTCAAGGATGAGACTTAGTTTTCTGTCCTTGATTGTTCTCCTCAGGCAAACCCAATTCTTTTAGGGGCCTGTAAATTTGCTCAAGATCAAAGAGCCACATGTATCCAGAGAATGATAGCCTGGAGGCATTTACCTACAGTGACTCAGGAGAGGAAGAGCTGTGTCATCACTGCATATGAGAAGGACACCTTGCAGAGGCGCAATTCATGACCCACTGGGTCTGCCCTTGTAGCCAAAGAAGTGACATATAAAAGTGAACAGGAAATCAGGGCTGGGGTCAGGGCATCTAAACAGATTCAATTGGAGTGATCTTTGCCCACATGAAGCAGTGATCGAAGTAAACATCCAGTAAAGAAAAAAAATGGAAGGAAGGAAGGAAAAAGGAAGGAAGGAAGGAGGGAAGGAAGGAAGGAAGGAAGGAAGGTAGGAAAGAAGGATGGAAGGAAGGAAGGAAGGACAGACAATATATGAGGGGTGAATTGACAGATGAATGGAGGGGTGTTGATTGGATTAATGGATGAGTGTGAGGGTGGATGGACAAATTGATGGATGGATGGGTGAACTGACGGATGGATGGGTGGGTGGATAAATGGATGGGTAGATGAGTGGATGGCTGGCTGGATGGATGAATGGATGGATGGATGGATGGACGGATGAACTGACAGAGGGAAGGATGGATAGGTGAATGGATAGCAATTGAAAAATGTGACACAAAAGAACATTTTAATTTTGTTGTCACAAGCATAATATTAAAGAAAGGGAGGAAGAAAGGGAGGCAAGGAGGCAGAGAAGGAGAAAGAAGTGGTAACCTGACTCCCTTGCCTTATACAACTATGACCAATATACTTGACAATATCAGCAAGTGGGTGGGACCTGTGCTGAGGATGTTGACCCAGAGACAGGTCCATTTTTAGAACAGAACTGGGTGTAATGATGTTGCTGTATCATTTCAGAAGATGCCATTAGCATGAAGTCCAGGTCCCGGACATGTCCCAGGTCCGGCTGCAGGTCCTCAGTCAGCTGTCTCTCTTGCAAAAAGAAGCATCCGGCCAATGCATTTGACTACATGGCCAGCTCCGTGGATTTGCTGTGGGTTAAAAATACATCATAACCCAGCAAGACGGGCAAGGGAAAGAGAGAAGAAGCCTCACGTTCGCCGACAGCACTGGAAGGCTAGAGTCCTGGCGGATGTTCTTGCCTAGCCAGGTGCAGAACTTAAGGACAGAAGCCAGGGAGCCAGGCATCCGGGGCCTCTGCCCCCCTGGGGAAGCTTGGACGAATGCTGTAGTCTTGGAGTTTCAGCTTCCTAACCTGTGAACAGGCATTCATGACTTCACACCCGGTTCTCAGGGAGCATGGTCTGGAAAGCAGCAGTCCAGCGGCAGGCTCAGCGTCGGTGCTCATGAGTAGTGAATGATGAAGCCGGAGAAGCAGGAAGATGTCCGAGGGGGCTCGCCCTGCAGGGGCCTGGTGATGAGCGCGTGGGCTCAGAAACCCACTTTCCAGGGATGCCCTGCTCCGTGTCCTCCCATTGCCATGGTGACCTGTAAACTGGGAGCCCCGTGAACACTGCACTGGCTAAGAATTAGAGAAGAAGGCTCACCTCATCCCATTTGCCTGAAACACCCCTAAAATCCCATATTCAAAAGGCTTTCCTTTTCTTCGCAGAAAGAAAACAATTTATGAAGTATAGAATTCCTTCCATAATTAACTGATGGTTATCACTGCTCACTTTGGCTTCTTTCAAAAGAAGAGGGGCTTGGGAGGTCTGGGGTGAGCTCTAGCCAACTCGAATGAGCAGCGTACCTCCAGGCCTGCAGCTGGTGGTCCCGGGGGTTCTGAGGACAGTGATTCCAGGAGTGGGTTTTTCTGAGCATGCTGAGCTGCAAGGACACAGTGGCTGGTGTGGGGCGAGAGCCTTCAGGGGTAGCTGCCCTCTCCAGCCCCAGTCTAAGGGTGTGTCATTGAGTCTCTGGGTCCCCGTCAAGGCAGTGACAGTGCAGGCATTGGAAATAAGAGCATCGGAATGAAACAGACCAAGTTTGCACCAGGAGAGGTGAACGTGGGAAGAGGAAAGGGGGTGGGAGAGCGAAGCCAGCCTTGGGGAAGGAGCTGCGTTCTCAGGCTGATCCCTATACTCTGTGGGGTCTTCAAGCTGGTGCTGGAGGTTGGGGTGGGAAAAACATCTTAGGGGATCCTTAAACAAAAGCCATGTGATTCTAATGTCTGAAATACCATCTATAGGAGCAATGGGGGTGCAAATAAATGGTCAGTGTCGAGTGCTACGTGAATTTTATCAACAAGGAAGTGTGCCAGAGGGCAGCCTGCTTTATATTATCTTTCTGTCCAGAACCTGGCTTGTAATTCTTGTCAACCACATGGGGATGGTTTCACCTGCAATGCCAATTCTCTCACCCAGCCCTGGACCTAGAGATGGGAGCTAGGCAGGAAAGAGGGAAGGGACCTCCAAGGTTAGTAGCAGAGACCTGTTACTAGCTGTGGTCACAGCTCCTAGATGTCCCATTAGGAAGCTGCTCTTTTCCACAGGAGTTGTTTAAACCCAACCCCATCCACACTCCATGGGCTACCAGGAGAGGAACCTGGCCCAGCCCTGGCTATTCACCCCAGGCATCGTCCCTGGCACAGCAATTGGTTCAGCGGTGGGCCTGTGATCCGGGCCTGACCAATGAGATGTCAGGATCATTCTTGGGCCCTGTAGGAAGCAGGTTTCCTGCTCAGCTAAGGGGCTTCCCTGGCTGCTCTGTCTTTGCTGCCTAGGCCCAGCACAGCAGAGCTGAAAGGTGGGGGAGATGGATTCCTGAGACATCTCTGATCCAACCATGCATGGTGCAAAGTCTATTCCCAGGCACTTCACTCTTCTTGCCCAGGTGCGACCTTGGCTCACTGCAACCTCTGCCTCCAGGGTTCAAGTGATTCTCCTGCCTCAGCCTCCCGTGTAGCTGGGATTACTGGCACCCACCACCATGCCAGACTAATTTTTGTATTTTTTTTTTTTAGTAGAGATGGGGTTTCAGCATGTTGGTCAGGCTGGTCTTGAACTCCTGACCTCAGGTGATCTGCCTGCCTCGTTCTCCCAAAGTGCTGGGTTTACGGGTGTGATCCACTGCATCTGGCCTTTTTTCTGAATTCAGTTTCAGTTGGGTTTCTGTCCCTTACCACCAAAGGAGTCTGGTTAAAGGGCACTGTCACACAGCTTGATAGGGCCGGCTTCCCTAGACTCAGATCCAGAGCAGAGGGCTGAGGATCAGAGGAGGGTGGGGGCGCATGGGCAGACACATCCTGCAGACTTTCCAGGGTCCCTCCATGACACAAGCACACACAGCTGCTGGGCAGATACAGGGCTCCAGGAGTAAGCCCTGGTGACCCTACTCCCGCCCACTGCAGGGAGGGGAGGGACGCACGGGAGGCCTGATTTGTATGGCGGGAGAAGAGCATTCAGAGGCTGACTCCTCCAGAAATGCACACACCCAGAGCAGTGACAGCAGCAGGGAAGGGAAATGAGAGCCTGTTTAGCTGGTGCAGCAAAAACCATTTGGGTAAAAATTAGAGACAATAAAAGGCGGTAATGTGATTCTTAACTGTTGCTCTAGGCCTTCAGGGCAGTTAGGGGAAGTAAATTAGGTGCTATTTGCAGAGCTGAGTGCCTTCTCCCTCGGGATTGCCAGGGTCTCCCACGAGGGAGAGCTGAGGGGTAGCGTTCTGCCCACCCCAGGGAATTCCCTGCATATCCAAGAGCAGAGCCCCTCCAGGCGGCCAAGCCCTGACACCCTGTGTTGTCACACTTCCTAAACCATGGCCAAGAGATGTGCCCTGGGTGGCTGCACCCTTCAGTGGGCGAAGGGAGATGATGGACTCAAGGCCTCATCTTCAGGCCCCAGTCTAGGGTTCCCTGTGCTGCCCCTGATCCTTCTCTGCAAGGAGCCCCTGGACATGCAAAAGTGGCATGTGGGAGAATCACTTGAACCCAGGAGGTGGAGGTTGCAGTGTGTCAAGATCTCACGACCACAGTCCAGGCTGGATGACAGAGCAAGACTTCCTCAAAAACAAAAACAAAAACAAAAAACAGCGTCTGTCCAGGAAGCACTGCCCATGCTGGGAGCTGCTGCCTGGACCCCAGAGAAGAAGGAAGCTCCCGGTGGGCACCAAGGGACCCTCAGTGATGAGAAGGGTGAGGACAAGGCCATAAAGAGAAACACTCCGTGGAGTCTATGGGCCCTCTCGCTCTGTCCCCCATTCCCCGTGTCCCCCTACTTTTCCCACAGGCCGACCCAGACTCCCCTTCCCAAGAGCCTGAAGCACCAGCAACGTGATCATGTTAGTCCGTTCATGCTGCTGTCATTGGGTCTCTGAGACTAGATGATTTATAAAGAACAGGGATTTACTTCTCACTGTTCTGGAGGCTGGGAAGTCCAAGACACCAGAGGTTTGGTGCCTGTGGAGGGCTGTTCTCTGCTACCACGGTGGGACATTGAACACTGTGTCCTCCAGTGGGGAGGACCACTATGTCCTCACGTGGTGAAAGCAGAAGGGCAAAAGAGGCCAGATTCCCAGATTCCCTCTACCAAGCCCTCCCCCTTTTTTTTTCTGAGACAGAGTTCTCCCTTGTTGCCCAGGCTGGAGTGCAATGGCATGACCTCGGCTCACTGCCAACCTCTACTTCCCAGGTTCAAGCAATTCTCCTGCCTCAGCCTCCTGAGTACCTGGGACTACAGGCACATGTCACCATGCCGAGCTAATTTTTGTATTTTTAGTAGAGATGGGGTTTCACCATGTTGGCCAGGATGGGCTCTATCTCTTGACCTCGTGATCCGCCCTCCTCGGCCTCCCAAAGTGCTGGGATTACAGGCGTGAGCCACCGCACCCAGCCGCCCGAATAATTTTTTATTTTTAGTAGAGACCAGGTTGTGCCATGTTGGTCAGGCTGGTCTCAAAATCCTGACCTCAGGTGATCCATCTGCCTCGGACTTCCAAAGTGCTGGGATTACAGGTGTAAGCCACTGCATCTGGCCCAAATCCTTTGATAACGGCATGAATCCATTCACAAGGACAGAGCCCTCCGGACATAAACACCTCCCAAAAGGCCCCACCTCCCCACACTGTTGCACTGGAGATTGAGCTTCCAACATGTGAATTTTGGAGGGGACATATTCAAACCACAGCGACAATCTCCCACTAGCCCTTCCTCCCACCGGCTCTCCCCCAACATACACTCCCCTGCTGGGGACCCCGGCCCTGCTGTGTTCATTGGCCTCAGGATACTAAATGACGGGCCAGAAATGGATCCAGCTTCAGCTTAAGGATGACACGGACCCTGCTCGGGGACCTGCAGGCTCTGAAAACAAGGGTACTCCTGCCCCCGAAGCCAGGCTTCCATTGCTCTGCACAAGGGAGCAGGGCACTGGGAAAGTCTTGGGCGGGTGTAGACAGCCTCCCTAGCGTCCCTTCTGAGACAGGCTGCCCAGGTTGGCCCGCAGGGAAGGTATTCGCATTTCTCCTTCCATTGCCAATCGGCCAGCGGCCACCAGGGGAAGGTGTCCACCACCACTTGAAAGAAGTGGTCTGTCCAGGCCGGGTGCAGTGGCTCACGCTTGTAATCCCATCACTTTGGGAGGCTGAGGGGAGTGGATCACGAGGTCAGAAGTTTGAGACCAGCCTGGCCAATATGGTGAAACCCCGTCTCTACTAAAAATACAAAAATTAGCTGGACGAGGTGGTGTGTGCCTGTAGTGTCAGTTACTTGGGAGGCTGAGGTAGAAGAATCGCTGGAATCCAGCAGAGGTTGCAGTGAGCCGAGATCACAGTACTGTACTCCAGCCTGAGCGACAGTGTGAAACTCTGTCTCAAAAAAAAAAAAAAGAAAGAAAGAAAGAAAGTGTCTGTCCAAAGGTCTGAGGCCAATCCAGACATTACCTGCAGAACGAGCAGCCCCAGGACGCCTGAATGGGTAGGTGTTCCTGCCCAGCCTGCAGGTGTCCTCCAGGCCAGGCCAAGTCCAGGTCTAGAACACTGCAGCCATCCTCCAGCAAGTAAAGGCTGCTGGGGTGCTGGGAGCCCACTGTGTGGCTAGGAACAGAGAGATGCACGTGGCTTAAATGAGACTCAACAGGTCCAGGTCCCTTCCAGGAAGTCTCAAGGCAGGCAGGAGACCCACTTCTCAGGTACCAGGAGCCCTGCCAGCACCCTCTGAACCCCATTCCCTATTTATTCAACTGTCCTTTATTCCCCGCCTACTGTGTACCAGGTGGAGGTGTGCTGGGTGCTGGGGTACCAGTGATGAGCAAAGTCAGCGCACAGTCCTGGCTTCTGCTCCAGACATCGCCAAATGTCCTAGGGGATGGAACGTGCCTCCAGACATCGCCAAATGTCCTGGGGGATGGAAGTACAATGTTGGCCCCAATTGCCTGGGAACCACTGATCTAAGGAGAAGACCAGAAGAAAACACCCGGTGTGTAAGCAGAGAATGAAAGGGAAGCTCCCGTTTTTGCTAGGCGGGCACAGAAGCCCCTAGAAGGCGAATCTTATGAGCTGGGCTCAGAGCAGAAGGAGGGGCCTACCCTGCAGGAGCTGCATGTGAAGTCCAGCTGCCTGCACCGGCTCCCTGGGGCCTCTCCCAGCCCCAGCGTGAGCCATTTGGCAGGAAGCACCATCCCCACTTAACATGTTACAGGAATCCTAGCCGGGGAAAGGGGAAGTGATTCTCAAGGTCACCTGGCCCTGAAGCTTGACCTTGGATCTGGTACTCCACTCTTCTCCCCTCTTTCTCTCCTCTCCCCTCTTCATCCTCCCTCTCTGACACTCGTCCTTTTCTCTCCTTTCTCCTTCTAACCCCCGTATGTTCTGAGGGACTCAGGACTCAAGATGAAGCTATCCTAGTCATGACCTTGGGGAAACCTTGAAGGGAAGCCTGAGTCCTCTCCTGGCACAGGGCCCGGCGCATAGTAGGTATTCAGGCAGTGCTGACATTCTCTGTGACGCCCACGTGCCCTGCCGCCTGGCTCAGCAGGGCGGGGAGCAGGTGGCTGGCTCTTTTGACAGGGTACTGTGTGACCTTCTGCCCTTGATTGGGAACATGAAGGAGAGAATCAGACGCAGGCTGGAAACCCACTCAGAGGGGCGCAGACCAAATCCACAGCTTGGAGTCACCATCTCTTGGCAGGCACCAGGCAGTTCAGCCTCTCCCAAGGAGACTGTAATTGAGAGCGGCACTAGGTTATCTGTGACTGCGCATCCAAAAAAAAAAAGGCAAGAAAAATAAAAATTAAAAAAAATCTGAATTGCTTAGCATCTGAATTGCTTCCCGAAGACACAGAATTTAAACATGATTAATTTTTAGGCTTTTTTGTGAATAAGGGCTGATTAAATGTTTATATTTTCCATCATTTTGCTGAAAGCGTGACTACATTATGCCAGCAGAACTGCACTAACTAAATAATATTTCTGTTACTGTTATTACATTGATTCTGCAACATTGGGAAACAAGATCTCTGCTATCATTATATCAATCCAAATACGGCATTAAGATCAGTGTGTAGACAGAAAGGCCTCCCTCCCTCCTCCTCCATCTACCTGGATATTGGATTTTCAACACCTGAGGAGAGGAACCCGGGGCTGGGGAGGAGGTCGCCTTCCGGAAGACGTTTCAGACGATGCATTTTCCGAAAAGAGGTTGGCTCAGACCTCCCTGCTCCCGTCCCCCTGTCTGAAAACCGATGTGTCTCCTGCTTCCACTGACATTGTCTCCAAAGGAAATGAAATGAATCACCCCCTACCACCCCGCCTGGAAGTTACACTGCCTGTGAGTTACACATCGGCTTACAAAGGGTGGCTGAAACGTCCCCCATCAGAGTGAGCCCCCTATCCGCCTAGTCCCGCAGCTGGCCAGATTTTGATGACAAAGGTGATGTTGCTATTGTCACCCTGATACCGAGTGCAAAAATGAGATGAAATATATTTTGACTGGTTTATAAAAAACAATCTGACATAAAGTAATATTCATCTTTGATGAATCCAATATTCTTAGGGAATGATATTAGGCAGTATCTATTATATCTTTCATTGTGCTCCCATCTGCCCTTTTCAGGAGCTAAATTATGTGCATTAGTACGTAAATGGGCTAATGCCTTTCTGTATTTAGAGGACTGCACGCCGTGAATATATTCTCTGCTTCAAGAAGTAATTGGTAATTACAATGGTCATTTAGGCAATCACTGTCTCTGCTAGATTCATGTCATTCTTAAAAATAACTAGCTCTTAACCTTTGACAGAATTCTACAGAAACTGTTCATCATCGCCCACGCTTTGATTAATTTCACACATACACAAACCTGTATCAATAAAAGTGATGGTTTTACATTTGTTAACCATAGCAATTTGCCTCACTCATCAAAACAGCTTAATATCAGGTAACAGTGTGCTCCAAATCTCATTAGTTTCATTTTATAAACAGTTTTTTAGTACCTTACTTGGAGGAAAAGAACAGTGCATTCAAGTTTTTCTCCCCATTCAAACCATCTCTAAACCAAAGGCACTGCGGTATTTATGGGGGTCTTTTTTTTTAATTGGGGGGGAGGCATAAAATAAATGAAACTTAAGAAAAATGACAGATGTTACAAAATGCAACTTTCTCATTATTTACTTACGGCTCACCCTAAATTACCCAAGCTGCCCATTATCTGTTGTATTTGCATGTGGGTTCTATGGTTCAGAGGAACTGAGAGGAGACGGAGAGTTAAAATGTCAGACAGATGATGAAAAAGCCCAGCTTAGGGAAACTCCCCGGACATCCCGCAGCTCCTTCAGCCCCTGGAGCCTGCATCGGCTCTGAGACCTGTAGACTTTACCTTTAAAGGCATGCCCTCCCAATTTAGCACCCCTTTCTATTTATGTAAAGGCTTCAACAAATAAGTGGTAATAGGAACGCCAACAGCATGCTGTCGTTATTTAGATTTAAAGCTGCAAGGCAGACCTTGCCGGGCAAAGGGAATTAAAGAGCATACTCCATGCCTGCAAAGATAATCGAGTCCTGTCTATCGAAGGCAGGCCTCGCTTTTCCAGTTAATATAATTATATGGAATTACAGAGCCACTTGCATTATCGAGGTAAAATTAGACTTTATCGTCAGCATCACCCAAATCCCTGCCTTTTTTGAGGTTAGATGCTTGTCTGTGAATCAGGATGCACAGAGGTTTTCAGGCTAAAGTACACCCATCAGAGATGAGGCTGATTTCTGCCCCCAATGGAGGCTCTGCAGAGTCCTGTCTCTGGGCTTGGGTTGGGGTGAGCAGAGATGTGCCAGCCTGCAGGCCTCAGGGACTTCGGGGCTGTGGTTGCTTACAGGGGAGGGAGGAGAGGCTGAATCCCATTGAGGGGAGATGCAGGCAGCAGGAGAGGGGCAGGACTTAGAGTGGCCACCCAGGGAGAGCCCTAGCACCCCAGACCTTCCCAGGAGATGCCTCTGGAGGTGAGAGTTCTGCCTCACCTCCGGCCTTTACTGGGGTTCCAGAACCTTCTCCTCTTGCTTTGTCCACCTGCCAAGTTCCACTGTGCTAGAGGCCAGTCCCAGCTCCCAGCTTCTCCAAATTCAGATCCCTGATGCAGCACACTCTGCAAAGAACACGCCCATCATCTCAACAGTCCCCTTTGGCCTTCCCCAGCACACCAAGGGATAGCCCAGGTCATCTAGGGCAGACCACAGCCAGAGGCTCCGCCAAGCAGGACAGAGCCTGAGGCTGATCAGCAATAGACTGGGCTTTGGGGATAAAGGCACAGTTGCTGGGAGAATGCTGGCAGGCACTGGAAGGGTGCTTGTAGGAACACTTCTCTTTCTCTCTGTAAGGGGGAAGCATTCGCTGGGGGCATGTAGCAGGGCTGAAGCAAACCCCTGGTGAGCACAGACAGATCTGTACCAGGAGGGCTTGTGCTCTGTTCTTGCTCTGCCCTCACTGCCGTGACAGGGCCTGGCACCAGCACGCTCTCCATTCATGTGGCCTGAATGAATGAATGGGCTGCCAGAGTAGCCGCTACAGTAATGGTTCCAGTGGCAATAATGAGGGTGTTGACGATGACCACGTGCCCTGAGCACTAACCATGTACCTGATGCTGTGTAAACAAAATTCAGTCCTTTTTCACAGCACTTCTATAAAGTGAATCTCATTTTTTGTTTTTTTGGTTTTTGTTTTTGAGACAGAGTCTTGCTCTGTTGCCCAGGCTGGAGTGCAATGGCGCAACCTAGACTCACTGCAAACTCCGCCTCCGGGGTTCAAGCAATTCTCCTGTCTCAGCCTCCCAAGAAGCTGGGGCTACAGGTGCCCGACACCATGCCCAGCTAATTTTTGGGGGGGTTTTGTTTTGTTTTGTTTTGTTTGTTTTTCGAGACAGAGTTTTGCTCTTCTTGTCCCAGCTGGAGTGCAATGACACAGTCTCGGCTCACCACAACCTCTGTCTCCTGGGTTCAAGCGACAGCTGGAGTGCAATGACACAGTCTCGGCTCACCACAACCTCCGCCTCCTGGGTTCAAGCGATTCTCCTGCCTCAGCTTCCCGAGTAGCTGGCATTACAGGCATGTGCCACCACTCCCGACTAATTTTGTATTTTAGTACAGACAGGATTTCTCCATGCTGGTCAGGCTGGCCTTGAACTCCCAACCTCAGGTGATCTGCCCGTCTCGGCTTCCCAAAGTGCTGGGATTACAGGTGTGAGCCACTGCACCTGGCCAATTTTTTCGTATTTTTAGTAGAGACAGGGTTTCATCATGTTGGCCACACGGGTCTCAAACTTCTTACCTCAAGTGATCCACCCACCTCGGCTTCCCAAGCAAATATCATTTTTATGTCCAGTTGACAGATAAGGAGCTTGGAATTCCAGGCCCTGAATACTGGTTCAGCTGCTTCTCGACCATGCTACCTAACCACTCTAGACTTAAATGTATTCATCTGTCAAATGGGCACATAAAGGAACCTGCCGGTAAGGTTCGTAAATGAGATAACTCACATGACTTTCTTAGAACACGGCCTGGCTCATGGGGAGCAAGGACAGAGGCAGCTATTACGACTGTGATCATTATTCTGTCACTGCCCTCCTAGCCCACACGCCCATTGCAAGAGTCACACTTTCACAAATCCCTGAGCCAAAGCCCACTGGGATCCCACACTCAGGGACAGCTGCATCACAGATGAGGCTCAACGAAGAATGAAAACGTGGGACCCCTTGTTTGAAAAGCAAGAGAGAAATGCCATTAAAGGCACTAAAATATAAAGCATTTTCCTAGCTGGGTGCAGTGGTTCACACTGGTAATCCCAGCACTTTGGGAGGCTGGAGGATCGCTTGAGCTCAGGAGTTCCAGACCAGCCTGGGCAACATAGCAAGACCCCACCTCTACAAAAAATACAAAAATTAGTTGGGCATGGCTGCACATTCCTGTGGTCCCAGCTACTCAGGAGGCTGAGGTGGGAGGATCACTTGAGCCTGAGAATTCGAGGCTGCCGTGAGCTATGATGGCACCACTGCACTCCAGCCTGAGTGTCAAGGTGAGACTCTGTCTCTAAAAATAAAAACTAAGGAATTATCCTTAACAATGGAGACAGGAAGGAATAAGGGATGAAAATAACAAACAAGCAGCCAACCAATATTTTATTTAAATCTGTGAAATGCCATGCAATTGCTGAGAAGTGATTTACTTCCAATTATGTGGTCACTTGTAAAATAGGTGTAATGTGATACTGAGGAAAATGTATGTTTTGTGGATTTGGGGAGGAGAGTTCTGTAAATATTTGTTAAGTTTACTTGTTCCAGATCTGAGTTCAAGTCCTGGATATCCTTGTTAATTTTCTATCTCGTTGATCTGTCTAATATTGACAGTGTAATGTTAAAGTCTCCCACTATTATTGTGTGGGAGTCTAAGT
>CAUYQU010076048.1:0-31902 GCA_963574635.1 Cheracebus regulus | reverse complement strand
GTGTAGATCAAAGAAATTAAAACATGTGAAGTTATTAGAATACTTCTTGCCACTAAGTAAACTCCTTAAAATGACTGCTATTTTAATATTTCTGAACCTCAGTATGTTTCAATATAAAATAAAGATAATAATTGCCTTTAACAATCGGTCTTATAAGATTGTTTTGAGATAATTTACATGAAAGTGCTTTGTCAATCACTTTCATGGTGTGTATAATATATGGTGTGTATAATGGTGTGTATAATATAATAATGAACACTATTATTAGTAGGTAACAGATGATTCCTTCTCAGAGTATCCTTTAGCCATCTTATAGCTGGAAATTTCACTTGGAGTCCTTCCTACATGTTCCAAAACTAAAATGAAACCTTTACTACTATCTTGCTGGAATTCTAATCAATGAGAATTTGAGACAACGGGAAGAATAACAAAAGATGTCATTGAGTTTATTTTTTAATAATCATTTAAATGGATTGTCTTAACAGATGAACCTGTAGGCATTGATGACCACATTCTTAAGATGATATTAGAGTAAATACAGAATATTCAGTCTTTTAAAAATGTTAACCACTTGGGATGTCTGTTGACATTTTGCAAAGCAAACCATAAATGTACTTAAACCGATGAGTAAAACATTAAAATTAAAAATCAGCCCATCTTTTCTCCGAGTACCTTTTTCAAATGGCACAGAGAACTTTACACAAGCTCCAGGCACCTCTGTATTTAATTCCTAGGGGCAACGGTATTCATCAGTGCATTAAGCTGCCTGGTCAGGTACTGCTGAGTCAACCTCGTTCTGGGACTCTCCTTGCTTGTGAATGCAGCACGCAGGCCTTGAGATGTCATTATTCCAACGTTATGATAAGGCACTCACTTATGCTGCTTTACAGAAGAAAGAACCAAAGTTTAAAAAGCCAGAGCCACTGATTTATATTATGCTACTGTAACACTCTTGAGTAGAATCTCATTTTAAAAGACAGTGCCTTTAAGAGAAAAAGCTTCACTGGCTTAGTCCATGATCATGAAATTGGTGGTCATTTGAAAGGTGTCTCTTCTTTTTTTCCTTTTTTTACCATCAGTAGTTTAATTTTCATTAGACATCACAGTCTTGGTACTAAGGCAGCACCAATTTATTTGTAGCACAAAGCACAAAGGTGATCTCCTCTGAATGGAAAAACTACCGTTAGGTCACTGGACCGATGAGCTTCCAGGGCCAGCACTTCTCAGCTTGGACATCTTAACAAGTTATGAATGCATGCTCTAAATTATCTTGTTTGCATAAGGGGCTGTAAATTAGGTTATTTTGAGGAAATGACCACTTTCTGAAAATCTTAAAAGTGCACCAGGAAACATGAAGCTTGGGTGTGTTATAATTAATTGGGAAAATCGTGGATGCCTCAATCATTGCAGTTTGGCGCTATTAATGAAAGAGATCTATCAGAGCAAAGTTTAGGTTTCATAAAATGCTTCTTGCCAGGGGGATCTTAAATCACAAATAGCAGCATGTTTAGTCCTCTGCCCTTTTATAAGAGATAAAATTGTGGTACAAAAAAAGTAGGCTTTTTTTCAAAGGTGGTACAGAGCTGTACAAAGTCAAAATGGGGCATTTACATCCCTTGATTTATAACCATTATAATGGTTACTTAAGAATGTATCCAAAGGAAATTCCTATTGTTTATTTTACTATTTGTTTAGTTGAATTGTTAGTTAAAATTTTTTTCTAGTGACATTTGCCAGGGGGTGATGCTTATTATAAGAACTAAAACTAGGGATGACATGCAGCAACTCAATACAATTTTAATTTCAAAAAACAGCCCATTCTAGCAACAGGACTAGGATTAGACAATAGCACCCTTTCAATCCCAATGTTGCCATCAGTCTTTACTGTGGAGGTTGTCCTTTCTTGACTCTGAACCACACCCAGAGGGTAGTCAATCTGTGAATGTTTATTTACACTTCTTCTTACCATATTGCACATTATCGACTGTTACAGCTGTCTTTGAAAGAGAGCTTTCAAATGCCCATAAGGGAACTAGAAACTTTTTAAAATAAATAAATAAGGCTCTAACTATCAACAAACAGTTGATATTTGACTTTGGAATTTGAGGGATACATTAATAACTGCTTATGTATCCACAGGCTTCCTTACTCTGTGCCTGAACTCAGCATCCAATCTACGTAGCCCAGCTATCAGCTTCTCAGGGTCCTGATGAGAAACAAACAAGAGGAAATCAAACACTTGAGTGTTGACAGTACAGACCAGAATCTGGAATTACTTAAATCCTTACAAGTGTTTAGAACCCCTTCACTGGTGATGTGAGTTTGTCATCCTGTATCAAACATATGGGGACACTGCCTGCCAGTAAAGCTCCACTCAGATCTCAGAGAAGAGAGCAAAGGTCAATCTTTCAAGTAGAATTTAGGAAAATATTTAGAAACAAGGAATAGTTCCACACTAGGAAATACATAGATGCTCGAAGAGTAAGAAATTTAAATCCTCTACTATATACATGTACGTTCATACATGCTGATCATCATCCAGCATCTTTAGCAAGTCTCTTCTATTGAACTCACTACAAGTAAATAACCTGAAGGGCAACTTCTGAAAGACTGTGAACATGTGTGTTTTTCTATATAGTTAACTGGGTAGGTTTTTAACCTAGCTCTACACAGTATTTAACACCAGATTATAGATTAGCTTCTCAGGAGAAATAACTGTACACATTTATTATATGTAATACAATACCCATTCACAGAAGACCCCCATTGTACATGACAACACCCTAGACAACAATGAACCCAGTCCCTGGAATCAAGAAACTGTACATCAGAAACAACTCAAATGGCCTTCAACAACTGTTAAAAAGATGAACTCCCTAGGGTACATTCATGCAATGAAATACTACGCAGCTATTTGATCATAGATGAAGATCAAATTCATTATGCTAGTAAAAAGAAGTCAGACAGAAGAAAGCTGCATACTGTATGATTCCATTTATATGACATTCTGTAAAAGGCAAAACTACAGGAATTGAAAACAGATCAGCGGTTTCCAGGGTTTCAGGATATTGAGAGGGATTGACTACAAAGGGCACCACATAGAAGTTTTGGGGGAGATGGAACTCTTCTGCTTGTGGTCGTGATTACATTACTCTACACATTGGTAAAACTCAAAGAATTGATAGCCCTGAAAAAGTGAATTTTACTGTATTTAAACTAAAAAAAGCATAAAAGCTTCATCTAGTCTATTTCTCATTCTCATGTATTCAAGAAGAATTGTCTTTCAAATATTCCTTTTAAACTCCTGCTTATCACTTTCAAGAACATAGCTTCAACGTCAGCTCTTCTGTAAAGCCTTCCCATACCTATGTTCCCACTTCTAAGGTTTTTTTTTTAGGGAAATAAACATTTCTCATATAGCTAATACCCATATAATAAAGGCTCCTTCTCTTCCAGGAGTAGTCTCCACGCTGGAGTTGGCACACATTCTTCCCCAATATGCTCTAATACTTTCATTACATAGTTATGTACCAACAAATTTCGTCATGGGGATGATAATTTTATGTTAATAGATATTAATATTACATTAATATCACATGTATTCTTTTGCAATTTGCTTTTTTCATCCAATATTGCTTTTAAGGTAGTCCATTCATAAAGAGTATTTAACTGTAGGAATATGCCAGTATGTTAATTCACTGCACTCTTGACAGACATTTAGTACTCCATGCTACACTGTGCCACATTTATCTGTTATTCTAGCTCTTCTTCTTGCAAAGAGATGAGCATCCAGCATTCCTCTTCCTTTCCCTAATTTCCAGTACACCTGCAAATCACTGCCTGCCTAACGTGTTTTGCATGGAAAAAGATGCTGTGTACCTGGCACACAATAAGCACCACTTCATAAAAATGTATTGAAAGAATAAAAGCTGACAAAATGTTATTTTAACTCTTGTGCTCTCTACTCACTTCTTCACGGTGTAAGATTTAAGGAGGAACTGACTTAATTCTCACTAAAAAGTCCCTTAGTATTCCAGTGTGGACGTAGAGATCCACGAAACAAGGTCACTTCACAATTCTCTTGCATAGAGGATCTCAAAGCACTACACAAACCGCGATTTTCTCCAGTGGTTTTTCCTCTCAATGTGCCTCAAGGTCAGTTCAGAGCAGTATTCAAAGCTTGAATACTCTTCACCAGCAGCTGTAAAGGGCCGGGAAACCAGAGTCTGGATGTAAATAACAGTAACAAACTATTCCCAGGTCTTTTTTCTTTTCTTTTCTTTTCTTTTTTCTGGAGGAATTTTTTTCTTATCTTTTCTTTTCACGGGTCCCCGTTTGCGCTCTTAGTCGGCTTACCCGTCCCGTTTCAGGAGCCAGAGGGAACGGCCCACCTGCAGCAGGTCCTGGGCCACCACTCCGCCCCGCCCCCGGTCTCCTCTCTCTCTCTCCCGGCTCCTATTAATCAGATCTAACGCGGGGTGATCGCCTCTCCAGGTCTTCGTGGTTTCATTGTAGCCTTGATGTACAAGACAAATGCACATTGTACTCTGGGCTTACAAAACCATCTATCATCATCCTCTGGACGTGACCAATACATGGTGTGTTTCAGAGAAATTAATCTGGGGTTCAGGGGGAGAAAGGCATTTCCAACTCAGTCTCCGCGCAGAACCTTCCCGCAAACCCTGTGGCGGCATTTTTCGACACTTTTCTCCTCTGTTCGGCAAGCCTCAAACTTGACCTTCGAGAGGATTTTCAAGGGTAGAGACTTCCTCCCTTTCCCTCGTCCGCTCCAAGAGCGCTCGTAGGCCTTCTTCTGGGAAACAGCTGCTCGGGACCAGAGCTGGGAGAACGGCACCTCCAGGAGCGCGGGCGCGGTCGGGGAAGGGAGAGGAGGCGGCGGGAGGGGGCAGGAGGTGGACGGAGGAGGAGGGTCGGTCTGCATATGCATGAGGCACCCGGCACTGCCCTCTTCCCGGGCAGCTGCTCGGGCGGGGGCGAGGGAAGGAAGGGGAAGGGAGGGGAGGAAATGAGGCTGGGGCGGGGCGGCCAGAGCAGCCGCTGAGGCGGACGCGGGTTTGGAGAACGGAAGAGGTGATTTGCATGGCGTCTGGTGATTGGCTGATGGCCGGGGGCTGGGTCTGAGAGGCGGCCCCTGAATGGTTTAACGGAGGAAATTACAAGATTCATTCGACTCAAGAAAGCCGGGGCGGGCCTGGTCGGCGCGATATGCAGCCTGTCCGCAAGGGGGCGCGATGGCCTATCTTTGTTCTGGTTAAAGGCTCCTTTTCCCTCCTCCCCGCCCCCGCCCCCACCCCCCACACACAGACACACACGCAGAAAGTGCAGAGAAACCCTGTGATCCAGTCAACTGGCTCTGCCCCGTCTATTAAGAAAGATGAACACTCCTTTCTCTTCTATCTCCTTCATGGGAGACCACTTTTCATTTCAGATTATCACATCAATAAATATTCTTCGAGGAATAAAAAAGGCACTTTGACAAAAGATAAGAGAATATATATGAAATGTGTGGATTGTGGAGAAAGACAATACATGAAGGCAGGAGAATAGGCACACACATGTAAATATGCGCATAATCACCTCCGAGAGCGCAAAGCACGGGAGGCAGAGACAAACAGAACACCTGGAGAGAACACGTAGTGCTCACAAGGTCCTCACAGACAGTGCTCGCTCTCCCACACACCGAGGCACACACCCACTGACCGGCGCGCAGTCTCCCCTACACACACACACACACACACACACACACGGACTTCAGAAAAGCCATCCAAATGAATTCACACTCAGTGGAGAGACTGCCGAGAAAATACCAGAGAAGAATTAAAATGTTTCATCCCCTCCCCCTCCAAAAAAATACTCAAGCGAAATGACTCTATTTGCATAATACTCATATACACAGGACGCAGACACAGGCAAGAAAAAAAGGCTCCATTTGATGCACACCAGAGAATGCGTGTATACACACACACACACAAACACGCACAAGCACGCACGCGCGCCTGTGGGCGGGACACACCCACAGCCTATGTCCTCTGCCCACGGGCACAGGCAGAGCACGGATGCCATCAACGCGCTCAGTACAGTTGTCCGGAAAACACCAACGAGAGAAAAACGAAAGAAACCCACCCTACTCAGCCACGGAAGCACCATTAGAGAACCTACCTAGGTTTTCTAAACACACACACACACACACACACACCCTTGTTAGACAAGAGAGTGAGTTCAAAGAAATAATAAATGCACAATGGATAACTCAGTGCTGGAGAATGTCATCCGCTTAAACAATATTTTGAAATTATTTCAGCCTGAAGATAGCTTTGTGGGTTGCTCCCTGAAAAATTATTCCTAAGAAATATAAAATATTTTCATTGATCCTGCTTTCCTTTTACTTTCTTTTTCCTTTTCCTTTTATTTTTCGGTGACCGAATAGAGGGAGAATTCCCTTAAAGGAGGGTAGCCCTGTTTTTGTTTTTCGAGTCCATGAGCTTCCAGTTCATTTCCCAGGGAAGAAGGTGCCAGGGAGCGGTCCTCCGCAGCCTCCCAGCCAGACAGCGCCACAAAAGGCATTGTTACATATCCCAAATAACAAGGGCTGTCTATATATTTACAAATCTGTTCAAACATTTAACCTCTTAACTTGCTAAATAACCCCCTCTTCTCTTTCTTTCTTGCGCTCGCCGCTCTCCCCCCTTTCTGCTTCCTCCTCCTTTCCCTTTCTCTTTCTAAAAGAAGTAGGGATGGGAAGCGCCTTTTCTTGAGTCCAAAATGAGTTCAGGGACTCTGGGCTTTACCTGACCCTATTCGAATGCCAATTTCGTTTTCAGGCAATTGCCTCTTTGCCAACCAAAAGATCGGGATTGGATCACCAGGGCTACCTTTTTTTTTTTTTTTTTTTTTTAAAGTAGAAGCTTTTATGTTGTCTTTCAGTTTTTAAACTGCAGCGGAAAAGCATCCCCAAAATCGAAGGGATTTTCTAGGCCCCTTAAAAGTTGCCAGTACCCCCAATCCGTGATGTCTCCTCCTGCGTTGCACCTCCTGCCTGTCCAGTGACTAGTAGAGAGGACCTTCTAAAGACAGCCAGAAAGTTTCGGCAGTATTTGGCGACCTAGCCAAGGCCGGTGAGCCACACTCCTATTGCGGGCCAATGTGGAATGCCATCGCTGAGCATTTCTTACTGCTCAAACTTTTCTTATGAGGCTAATAACCTCATTCTCAGGGCCCATGTAAAATGTGAAGCTACAGAGCAAAAGGGTCTCTAATGCAGCAGAAGAGTTAGATCTCTCAAAAATTGGGGTATTCTTACTTTGATGCACAAAGGGAAAGTTGTGGCTGAGCAAGATGGAAAGGCGCAGGCGGCGGGCTACCGACCCGGTGGGTGCCAACGCCCTACTCTGCAGGCAGGTGCCCTGGGTGGACTTCCATTCAAAGGACCCACAAACACCCTTCCCCTACTGTAACGAAATTTAAGTGGCCTGGAGGGGTTTCCCCCTGCCATTCTGGGTTTTCTTTTCGTAAATAAAAGAATTGCAAGCGAACTCCATTGCCTTTTAAGTTGAAACCGAAAGGGAGACTTCCCTTGGCACATTTTCTCTGGCCTAGAACAATGACTTTATCTATTTGTTTGTCTGTTTCTGAGTAGTGGAAAAAATGAAACTGCAGTTTAGCGAGACGTCATGTGTATCTCAGATTTGTTCAGGTGTTCATAATATTTCAGCTTCTACCAGCTTTAGATGAGTGTTAGCCTCCGAGGTGCCCCACCCGGGATCGACCAGAAAGCACCTGAGGAAACCCGGCCCTTACCTTGGAACTCTGCCCTCAGCAAACTCAAATTGGGGTTACACCTCTCGGTGGTCCAAAAGCCCGGAGCCCCTGGGTATCCACCAGTCGCTGACTCTGAAACGCGCCGGTCTGCGAGGTAATAATGACCTTTGCTCGAGGCTGTTGGGGCTGGCACGCTGCACCAAGGGCACTCAGGGCCGCCCAAGCTTTGGGCAAGGGGAAGGGGGAAATGAATAACGTATATGCTTTAAAGAGGTTTACTGAAAACTTTTACAGATCCCAAATAGGAGTTGGAAGGAAGGCTAAGTGAGTTTTAAAAAAAGAAAGAAAGAAAAAAGGAAAAAAAGGGTGTTTACTCTTTGTACCATGACAGATCCGGGAGGAAAAACGGTGGCACTAGATTGCTGTGTGGTGCTTTCTGTAGAATGCCATCAATTTGCATGCTTGTGTGATGGTCAGGACATTTTCCCCCTATTGCACAAACCCGTTATGAAAACTGCAGGCAGTTTAAGAGTTTTCCTGTTCTTCCTGATCAGAAAAGATATTCATCCAGAGACATTATCTAAATCTGCAAAAGAATGAAGGCTGCTTGTCATTCGTCCTTCGTCTCCAGTAATGTGTGCCACCCAATTAGAAGCAATTTGAGCAATCAAGGCCGTTATGAGAGAAGGGGGTGTTAAAAATAGGTTTTCTATAGCCTCAGAACTCTAATTCGGAAGAAAATCTAAAATTACAGATGTATCTTTTCTTTATATAAAATAAATATATAATCTGAGTGTCTCCTGTTAGCTCTTATTTTTTCCTCCATGGTCCCGCCCCCATTGCCTGCCTTCCTTTTGGGAATTCATAACAGAAGTCAAGTGTAAAGCTCAGATGAAAAGGGATTAGAGACCCTAAAACAGTCTTTCTGAAACCTAACTAGAGGATCTGGAAGGGGCTTGGCCCGATCTTTCCGGGGCTTCCGGCCGCTGGAGCGTCCCTGATAGTGGTTGTTATCTGACCTCATTTGCGGTGGGTGGAAAAGTCCCCAAAGTAGCGTCCCGAGATGGAGGGATCCCCATCCCTGGGGGCCAAGGGTTGTGGACTGAGAAGCTGGACTCTGGTCACTTGAGGCAAGTCAGGACAGCCGCTGGCACGCGCGTTCATCTCGGCAGGTTAGAGGATGCAGAGAAAGAGCTAAGGGGATGTGTTGGGAGAAAGTGGGCAAGTGAAACATGTTTCCAAGCAGAACACGACAGTAAAAATTTTTTGAAAAGCAAGGCAAAACAAAGCATAGAGCCCGTCCAATGTTCTCTAGCAGCAGTGATGTGCTCAGGTTGTCACATCTGACTCCTGTCCCGCATTCCCACGGGGTGAGCACAGGGTGAATCCAGGTCGGGACCTGGGGCCCAAGTGCGCCAGTGGCACTTGGCATTTGCACCAAACCGGTCCCTTAGCATGGCGGTTTAAGAGGCATCTTTATTGTCCCCAGCTCTCAGAAGAGAGTTGAAGAGAGCGGGTCGGGGAACCAACTAGAGCAAATTTGCCTTAACTTCTAAAAGTGCAGGGCCAGTGCTTGCGCTTCCCGCAGGCCCCGGAGTTGGAACCCACTCCTGATCTTTGGATGCCTTTGGCTAGCTGGCTCAAAGTTCTCTGGAAATGAGTGGTGTTCAAAGTAAAACGCCTAAAACCTGAACCCTGAAAGCCCTGGCAGGCATGAGGGGCGGAGAGGAGCCGTCCACTCTTCTAAGCCGAACTCTGGGCCCAGAGCGACAAGAGTCGCTGAGGCAGGCAGGAAGTCCCCCCCTGCGCCCCACGAGCGGACACCAGCCTTCTCTAGCAAGCTGGCAACCTCCAGAGTGGGCATCAACCACCTGACAATAACTCCCTGCCAGAACCCGGTCTTCTGGACCGAGTTTAAGGTCAAAATAACTTTCCCTCCCCAGAGGTTCTAAGGGTCCAGGATGAGTGCGGGAATGGGGACGATTCTTGTCGCAGATGTGCCACCGTTGTTCCAAAACAATAGCAGTTCCAGAGGAGGCAGAGACGCCTCCACAGGACAGGCTGAGGATCCCCATTTGGGTTTCTCAGAGTGTGAGTCACAGACCAAGTGTCAGGCAAATGCAGGGGGCTCACCACTTCCAGCTGATCCTTTACAGAAGTTTCTGATACATGGCTACAATAATACTGCAATATTAAAATCCTTCCTAATAGCACCTAATTTATTTCCTATTTGTTCTGCTTGCTTGTTTCTGGTTCATGAACTGAAACCATTTGATGGTTAACAAATGTAACGATTTAACAATTCAAAAAGTATTTCCATGTGCAAATACTTTTCCCTTGAAAGTAATGTTAACATTTCTTGAATTTAAAGCTTCATGAAAATTGCTTCCAAATTTTTCTGTAAATGTAAATATATTGTATTTTCACACATTGAGTTAGAAATAGATGATTTTTGAAAATAAACAGATATTAAGAATATTTATAGTAATGAAGTTTTCTGATTTAATAAATATAGAGATAAGCATTTCTTAATTTAATTCCTCCTTTCACTTCATAATGTCCCAATATGTTGAAGCAGAAATCAGAATAGATAGTATTGACAAGAAATGTATTCTTTAAAAGTCAAACCTGTCCTTTAAATCGGCTCTTCTCATACAGCAGTTCTAAAGTTTAGTATATGTGTATATATATATATGCATACAACATAATATAATCTTTTCTCTGCTATTAACTAGCCAAGGAAATTTGAGTCTTTTATTCTTAGTATGTCACAGCTTTGTTAATTGGAGAGATTGAACTAAATAATCTACAATTCAAAAATTGTAAAGCTTTTGGAACATTTTACTTCAATGTCTTCTGCAGTTATAAGGCAATAATAATATCAAAATTAAAATTTCCCTGGAATATTTTACATAATTAGAACCAATAATACTCTGTGTTTTAGCTGTCTACAAAGACATCTTAACCTGATCCATCACTCCTAATAGTCTAAGAGTCCATTAATATACAGTAAGGATTAAAAAGAATTGTGTATCTCTATGCATATATCTTTACTTTTATGTAAAGGAGGTCAGATCTTTCACTGGATACCCAATGAGATTCATGATTCAAAAAAGAACCATTGATTTACACTTGAAGCCTTCATAAGTGAGAACACAACCATCACCACAGCAGTCACTGCATTTACATTTTGGATATAAGTAATAATTTTTCTAGACACCCTGGAATATGTTAGAAATATCAATAAGCTGAATATGAAGAGATTTTTAACTCCAGATCTTCCTCTAAATATCTAGTGTCTTTAAATGAGATACATTATACTGCTGGGCCCTAATCTACCCATAGAATTAAGAAATTGAATCAGATGAGCACCCCAAGTCCATCTTGTCTACAAGTCCATAAAGTTCTGGACACTGTGCAGAGTAACGGGATCTGTCATTATTCAGTGTTTTTCAAAGCAAACATCACAATTTAGGCATAAGACTATCCCACAAGCTTTACTTCTTTGTGATCTTTTTTGCACCTTACTGTAGCTCTTCCTTTGCATGAATGAAATTATTAGTTCTTAAAGTAAATTAAGGTACCAAACACTATGTAAACTTCTCCAGTGGTACTGCTTATCGTTGTAGGAAATGATGTTCTCAGAAATAATGTTATCTACAAGAATTTTATGCCCCTAAAACAGGCTGAAACTTTCTTTTAGCTATCAAAGTTGATAAATTAATACCTTTGACAATTTTATAACTTTCTATGGAAGACAGCTGCTTCATTTCAATGGTTATAAGAATCAAGAACTCCAAAAATATATACTCTCTGATAGTATCCTTGAAGCCTTTTCTCCAGTAACAAAGAATCTTTGCTCAATTCTTCACTCCCTGTCCCCAATCTCATCTATACTCCCAGTATGCAGTCCTTACTTAGACCCATTCTTCCAGGCTAAGGCTAAGTTTATTTACTCTGAGCAACATTTTCAGGAATCATCATCAGCAGGTTACAACAATGAACATTTTTTTTAGTTCAGTCTCGTCTATGAAATTAATTTCCATTTTGATAATCACAAGACTTCCCTTGGAAATATCAGTGACTGCACAAGCCATAGACAGATCAAGTGTAGGTGCTCCATCATCTGAATAGGGTTGGGTTGTGTTTTCAATTGGAACAAGGTATTAAGTGATTAAACTGTGCCATCAGACATAGCACTTTTATCAAGCCCTTTTCTATACAAGCTGGCACAAGGATAGTCAATCCCTGGCCCTGAAAGTCTCCAAGGAAAACTTGGAATGCTTTAGGAAATCATGTTTATAATTAAAACCCTGGCATTTTTCTTCTCATCACAGAATAAAGGCTGAATATCATTTTTGAAACTTCACCTTTTTTTATTTCAATAAGCTGCTTAAGATCCTCTTGCATTCATTGACAGGATTTTTGGCCCATTCTGCTATTCTAGTCCACAACCATTTAAGTGTTCAATGTTAGCAGATTACAAGTGACTAACAGTGGAATATTCAGAATTCTACACACCATTATTTTAATTCCTACCACAGCTAGCAATCACACAAGATAGAATATCAAAAACCAGTTTGGGCACTATATTTTGCCCACCTTCTTGTAGATGTGGTTTCTGCAAGTGTCATGTCTACTGGTGTTTCATCACCTCATTCCTCTCAGCATACCTGGCACGTGTCTGAGAGAATGAGTGAATTAAATGAATGAATAAATATGCAAGGTACCCAATGTTTATTTGACTGTTTAGAACTGTGAAAGAAGTGGCAGCCTTTTAGTGATTTCTAGCATGGGTTCTATATTATAAATGTTCTTAAATAAAAATATGAAATGAACACAATAAGACACTAATATATGCCATAAATCTGAAATAAAATTGCTAGGCAGTTCATGATCATAAAATTCTTTTTAGAATTCTCCCAACAGAGGAAAATTGGATGAAGTAAAAACCAAACTTACTGGGAAGGCCAGAAGGTTACATTGTCAGGCACTGTTCTTAGTGCTTTGTGTGGATTATTTCATTCAATACCCCCAGGAAAATCCCCTGAGGCATGGACAATAATGACCATTTTACAGGTAAGGACAATAGGGCCTAGAGAGGTTAACCCACTGCTTAGCCTCATATGGTATATGGCTGGCATTCTAGAGCCAAGGTTTAAATGGAGGCCATCTGGTTCCAGAGACAAAACCCCTAGCGATTAGGTGGTACTTCACAGAATAGTGTTAAATTAATGCTCATATAACTTGTGGAAAGAAGTATAGGAACACAAAATTAAAGAAAATTTCAGAAAATTAGCAGGTGCTTCTGAGAATCCAAAAACTATGCTTATGTTGCTAGTGGCAACAGAGGGGAAAAAAAAAAAGAAAAGAAAAGGCAGCGTAACATGGATTATAGAGTCAGCTGAGCTGGGTTTACTATCTTAACTCCCCAATTAATCCACTATGAGACCTGGGACAAGTTACCTAACCCCTCCGAGTTAACCTCTCTGAGTCACTTCTTTAACCATATAGTGGCAGTACAAATACTAACCCTTTGGAATTGTAATGACTAAATATAATGGATACAAAGCAACGTGTATAATAAGCACATGATAAATATAAGTCATTATTGTGTGGGATGTAAATTACAGGATTGAATTCTATTCTAATTGTTGTCTGAGGTAGCACTGGCTTTATTTTGAAAATTGAAATGCCAGTATTCAGTTAGATTATACTCGCCCTAGTTGCTTCCACAACATCCTACTTCTGTTTTTCCCATCCTTGTATTTTCAGAGAATTTTCTGTTACATTTAATATGTAACAAAACCAGTTATGTTTCTTAGTATTTCAGAGGTAAATTTGCACACAATGTCCCTGTCTTCATGGAAAGTATTTTCTTGAAGGTATAAAGAATCTCACATCTGGAGGAGGCCTGGAAACAGAAGAAGACTACTATACTTACATGACAACTTGAAATGAGAGTGAACATAATTTTTAGTCTGGTCATTAATTTTTCTGTAAAAGGAGTTCACTCTGTCCATAACGATTTATATTTATTTAGTAGTTTAAATTTTTAACAAAGTAAAGCATATACATGATTTTTTAAATAGTATAGAATGATTTACAATGAATACAGTCTCTTGCCCTAATTTTCTCCACCTCCATTACAGCTCCCCATTTTAAAAATCAGCTTTAATGTTTTTAACTGTCTCTGATTTTTCTTCTGCTGCTGATTATCACCATATTGGTAAATAATATATTTACACATTTGTTTTTAATTTATTAATTTTGGACATGGTCATAAACTTCTGCCATAAGAAATGCAGATATAGTTTACCCTTACCATTTTCTACACCATTTCCCAATACAGTTACATCACTCTTTCTCTTTCCTATATTGTCTTTTTAATTTTAATTAACACATTTTCACATATATTTCTGGACCCATTAACTGCAAGTAACATCTCTTGATTTTACACTTTAGCTCTCCTCCTGTCACCACCCAAATAATATTCTTTGCATTCTATGTTTATCTTATTACAATTGATGACCTTATATTCTTCTTTTTAATTTATAAAATTAAGATTTTTATACTTTTTATAAGTTCAATATAAAATTGAAAATCAATAAAGTTTTTAAATTGTTGTGATGAAAAAATATTTATTGCACAACCATAATTGTAATTCCTCTTGTACAGCCTTTTGTTTTTCCTAAAGTTTCCTATTGCCTTTCTTTTTTCTTGAATTCTCTATTATTTTTGGCTTCATAGGTTTCTCTGATTCTCAAGAATGGTAACAAATCCTTGGAATCTATTATTTATTTAAATCACTCTCTCCATGAGCCATCTTCTTTTCTACTTCAATCTTGACAAATATTTACCCAACCTGTCTGCACAAAACACAGGCTGAGACATCTTTCATTACTTTCTGGGTTGTAGGCAATATTTTCTGTATGGGATCTCATGTTATTCTTGGATCACCTCTCTCCTCCCTATTTTGCTCAAGTAACCTTTTAAGGCTAAGCATGTAGGAGGCAATTATTCTAAGTTATTTCTTGACTAAAAATATCCTTTACTCAATTTTCAAACTCTATTGATAATTTGTGTGCAGAATTCTAAGTTTTAAATATTTCACCCGAAAACATTTTAAGACATTCATTCAAAATTTTTCTATGGCTAATGAGAAGACTAATCCAGTGTGATTCTCATTCTTTGTAAAAGTTCAGGCTTTCCTCCCCTCTAGAAGTTTTTAGGGTATTCTCTTTATCCTTACTGTTCTGTAGTTTCAAATAATGTATCTAATGTGGGTCTGCATTTTTTCATTGTTCTGAACTTTCAAAACTTTCAATTTAATTATATGTGCTCTTCAGCTCTAAGAAAAATTCTAGAACTTTGTGTAATACCTCTCTTTACTTATCTTTTTTTTCTCTCTTTCTGAAATTTCTATTAGTTGAAATTGGTCTCCAAGATTAATCTCTTTCTCTTTTGCATTGCCATTATATTTTTCCCTTATTTTTATATTTGTTTTACCTTTTTTGAAATTTACTTAATTTTATTGTTCAGCCATTTAATTGATGTATTTTTATCTGATAATCATATTTTCAAATACCAAGAGAAATATCTTGGTCTATCATTTCTTTTAATAGCATCTTATTTTATATCTATAGGTATATAGATAGATAACATCCTGTTCTTGTTTTACTGATGCATTTTTATTATGTTTTTAATATCTGGGATGTATAAATTAGAATTTTTAAGGTTTTTTTAGCTGTCATTCCTGAATTGTCTGTTTCCTACGTTGCTGTCTTCTGTTTCTTTATTACTTGTTTTTTTGTTTTTAGGGGCTTTTTGGTTTGTTTTGTTTTGCTTTGTCTTTCTCATTTATATTACTGACTTACTTCAAATGACTAGAGATACTTGGTTTCTGTTTATAATTAGGAAATAGTAAAACGGATAACTGATAGCTCTCTGAACATTGGTGGGGTCTTATATACTGGCAGTTTAATTAATGAAATGTGATTGAGAAGCTGGCTGTGTATGGAGGAACACATCCTTGCCATAATTCAGAGGTCTTTGCTCTAAGATGTCAATACCTACATGAGTGTCCCTGCACCCATTTTAGCAATTTTTATATAATGAAGTCCCTGTATTATATTTGTCTGGGAAGTGATACAATGTCTATATACTACACACTGATGTGGGGGCATTGGTAGTTTCACATGCAATCAATTAAATGTCTGTTTTTATTTACACATCTCTTATGCTTCCACACCCCTGGTATTTCTGAATTGTAAGACTTTGAGGCTCCCACAAGGCAGACTGTCCCCTTTCAGGTTATAGTCACCTGCACATGTTGTAAATAGTGGCTGCTTCAGCTTTGGTTCATCATTTGCCACTCCTCCATCCATTTTCAACTTCCAGAACTTCAAAAAAAACAAAAACAAACAAACAAAAAAAACCCTCTCTTTTCCTGTTTTCTTTGTTTTATGCATTTAAATATTATTTTCTATAATTTTTTAACATTTTAGGGAAGTCAGACTGCCATATTGAACCAGAAGATTATGTTTAAAAAATTTAAAACCCTTCCAATATTGTTTATATTTACTTAATGCTACAATAAATGTATTGCTTTTTATTGTAATTTTTAATCAATCATGAACCTAAATTTAATTTACAAAATAAATTACCAGGAACATTCAGCTAGTTCTAAAACAGTCTTTGATTATTTGAATGATCTAACAATTCATTTTCAAACTTATATTTCATAATGTGAAATGGATATGAAACATTTATTTCTAGGGGACTCTAAGTTAGTATTAAGAGCCTTAAGACAACTTTGGATTATTGAAATTTATTTGTACCACACATCCTTTTTAAAGCAACTTAAAGAAATTAGAAATCTTGCTTGTAGCAAAAACATACACAACAATTGGCATTCTACTACTAGATGTAAGTTTGTTTACCAACAAAAAGGGAATCTTAGATCCTTCCATAAAAGTATCTTCCATACCCTCACAATGGCCAAATCATTATACCTGATACTGAAAATCGTACACATTCTTTGACCCTAAATCATATGCTCACCTTATATATCAGGTCTACAAGGGTTGTGGTCATGTCTATATTTTTCACCACTGCATCTCCTGTGCTAACATAAGTTTTGCACATTGTGGTCAGTTGCTAAACATGTGTCTAGTAAATGTTGAATGAACTGTGTGTCCAGACAAGGTTCTAAAACTGACAATCAGGTTTGGGAAAATAGATATATCAAGATGTATTAGGAATAAGAGTCTGCAGCATTCAATAAACGTCAAAAGTGTCACTTAAGCAAGTGCAATAATAGGTATTCAAAGCAGGGAAACATTGCTTTAAGCCAAGATGATTGGAATATCCTGTAGAAAATAAGGGATAGGATTTGGATAGGTAGAAATGAGGGAGGAAGAGTTTTACATGGCATGAAGGGTTTAAGTCTAAATAATATCCAGCTTATAAAATGGTTGTATTCATTTAATATATTTAATTTAAAACAAAAGCATGACAGAATTCAAAAGCAAGAACTTCCTAAAGAATTACTGAAGGGAGGTCAGATTTCTTTTCTTAGATCAACTCTATAAAATATACTGAGTGGACATTTAGACATAATCATCATGGTAAATAAATGTGTTCTTGAAACAAGGTTAAAGAGTTTCATATTATATCTGCTTGGCTTTGAAGCTGAATTAAAATATGCTATTAATTCAATATGCGAATGGACCTTATTTGCAGTTGATTGCTTAGGAAGTAAGGACAAATATCTCTCATTCCTGATTATTTTACCAAGCTTTGGCAATTTCAACTCATAGCTCATAGATTTTCCTAATGAAAACAGAATGCTTGTGTATATTCATACTGTGTTTTACAAATACCCAGGTGCTTGCACTTTGATCAAATAAATCACTAAATGGATCAGGCACAAATAAATAAACCTGGCTAAAATTCCCGAACACAGCCCTACCTGTAACAGATTGTGACCCTCAGCGGTGGGTCAGTGCACATACTTGCAATCGTATTATCAGGGTCTTCTTCAGAGCAGAGAGTTTGAAGTCACCATCAATTCCAATTTTCCTGACAAGAGAAAGTGGCATCTCAACAAAGACAGAGATACCCATGGTTATTGGAAGAAAGAATGTAAACAGGCAAAGAAAGGGAAATAATAATAATAATAACGATAAACTAGTAGTAATGGTAAAGCATCGTGGGTTCTTTACATGTATTAGTTAATTTGAGGGGACAAAAAAGAAAAAGAAGAAAAGTAGAGGGAGGGAGAAAATAAAATCTTCTGGGAAAGTTTTTATCTTAAAATGACATACAGTCTTCCTGGTGTTGTCCTTGAAGTGTGATGAACCAGGCTCTCTGTCTTACCATATACATTGTTGCTCTGAAATCTTACATCTTATCAGAAATCGGCCTTGTTTAACAATTTAGGTGATAAAAGAGGTATTCACTGAGGTATTGACTAGAAACTCCACCGAGACATCCAGATGGACATAAATACCTAATGCCTTTAGATGTTTGGGTGACAGGCACTCAAATTAATTGTATTAATAAATCTCAATGCAAATGCTATATTTCTACTACATAAAAACTCAGATAGCACATGTTTTTAAAATTACTCATAAGCTGTATAAATCCTCTTCTAAAATAGTGCCTCATGCCCTTAAATGGAATTAATAATCAACAGCATGGTAGTAAAAAGTGCACAGCTGAGATAAGGGTCTTGGAAATGTAGACTCTGACCTCAACTCAGGCAAGAATCACCACAAAGACCCAAGTTTTTCAAATACTCTTAAAGTTATCAGATATTCGTATACTAGAGAACTGGTAAATCCCTCCCAGAATTGGTTATGCTTTTAAACTGACTTTTACATGTTTAACTTTGTTCTGATTTAAGATTGCCCTCTCCTTGATGAACTAGCTGAGCTCTAAAGCTCTAGTTCTAAAGAAATAAAATGTGCCATTTACAGCCATCACACAGAGAGGACATGTACCATTCAGGATGCATCTTACCTGTGTGAATTCTTTTTTTTTTTTTTTTTTTTTTTGAGATGAAGTATCACTCTGTCACCCAAGTTGGACTATAGTGGCCCGATCTTGGCTCACTGCAACCTCTGACTCCCAGGTTCAAGTGATTCTCCTGCCTCAGCCTCCCACGTAGCTGGGACTACAGGCATGCACCACCATGCCTGGCTAATTTTTTGTATTTTTAGTAGAGATGGGGTTTCACCATGTTAGCCAGGGTGGTCTTGATCTCCTGACCTCATAATCCGTCAGGCTCAGCCTCTCAAAGTGCTGGGTTTATAGGCGTGAGCCACCACGCTCAGCCAGTAAATTCATTTTAAAAGGAAAAATTGTACCTATGTTCTAGTGGAACCCTACATTACAAGCCAATATCTAAGCCACCTGGTCATTTTAAATTTCAAAAATTATGCCTTATTTTTTAAATAAGCAAGGCTTACTGTTGTTCTAAAACATGTAAATCAAAGGCCAGTAAAAACTGGAAGCTAATAGCAAAACAGAAATCATTAAACCCTGCTCTTACAAAGTTTCAGCCTCCCTTAAAAGCACTAACTTTTTAAACATTAGTATTTTCATGACTCAAAGGGACTGAAAAGCCATTTACTCATTTTGCAGTGTCATCCAAGCCACCTTGCCACTCTTATTCCACCTATTTTTACTCCTCACATGCGTATGCTCCTTCAAACGCCAAACTGAGTGCCCAGTTGTCCAAACATTTTTAGACCATTAGTTTTTTCCTCTGGCAAAGCCAAACAACCATAAAAGGCTGATTTGGAGTGTGCAGCGTTGCCAAAACTGTACCCACATGTGAGCAGTGCTTTGTGGTATGCAGGCCTCCAGAACAGAAGCTCTGCCGCTGTTAGTGATGAGGTGTCTCTGGGCAGGGAAATTCCGAGCCCCTACATGTAAAGGAGCGACACCGGGAAGATTATGAGAGCATTTGCAGGCTGTGCATAGTACTAAAAGCTCTGTAGAATTGTTCTACTGCTGCTCTAGTTGGTAACAAATTGAAGCACTTTATAAAATTTGTAGCTCTTCGATAATTTTGAATCACTTTAAAGTGCTCATGCTCCAAACCATAAAGTCTTTCTTAACCACTGCAAACCTATAAAAGGCACATCATCAAAATGACAGTAATCAACTCCTTCAATTTTAGGTGTGAAATTGTTCTGTGTTTCTTCTCGTTGTTTTTGTTGTTCACCTAGAGGGAAAAAAAATGGTCATAAGGACACAGTGCACAAAATCCTTCTTTTCCAACAGCATCAAGTAATGGAATTCTTAAAAGTTCTCAGATGAAGAAATATTTTATTTTAGATAAGCTGTCCAAAGGTAGAGGGGTATGTGTGTGTGTGTGTGTGTGTGTGTGTGTGTGTGTGTGTGTGTGTGTGTGTGTGATCGGTCTAGAATCCTAAATGAACTGAAAAAGGGCATTAAAGATGTAAAGAAGACTCCACTGATGCAACTCTTTGGGATTGCCCTTGAAATAATACATACTATGTTGTCTGGGAAAATAAGAGTTGGGATGAAAAAGGAAATGGACTATGCAGTCAAAGTAGCATAAGTTAAAATTACTTTCATATAGCTTCAACCACTAACCAAGGAGCACTGAAACATGGTCATATTGACACAATTTTCTAGTTTGCTTTTGTCTTTGAATTATTAAGCCAATCCCATTCAGATTAGGTCCTTCAAGCTAATGAATTATATTAACTCTTTATTTGCTTCGTTCATACCAAACCAAATAAAATCAAACACTAGTTTCTAAACAAAGGTATTTCATCAAGTTAGTGCAATAATGTCTTCCATTTTCTGGGACAGCTGAAATTATCTTAACAGAAAGATTCCATGTCCAGGTTTAGTGCAACTCAAATTTAGTTTACTTTAAAGCATGCATAAAATGAACATATCCTTACACATCTGAGGCTGCAGTGACACATATCACTTTTGCTCACAACTCTAGCTCACACAAGTTGGGAGAACGAGTCACATGGCCCCCACACAACTGGAAGACAGCTGGGAAGTGTGAGGAGCACTTACATATTTGGGAAGCAGTGAATATCTCTGCCACAGCTTCTCCTCAAATCAGCAGATGCACCCCACTAACTTTTAAAATCATACCATGTGTTCATAGAGCTCTTACTTTTAAGTCTTAGGTGTTATTTTCAAATATATCATGCATTGAAATTTAACTTTCATTTCTATATTTGTACAGTTAGTAGAATAAGGAACAGATTTTTTTTTCTCCACTAAATGAAAAACTAAATTTATAAGATAAAGGCAAAACACAAGCAAGCTCCTATTCATATTAATTCCAGGCGAAAGAAACAGCTCTCCAGCTGAAGAGGTTATGACTTCTTCCCACTGCAGGTAGACTGTCATATACACACATGGGAAAGACAGGAGATGAAACTGTTCCAAAAGACTGTGAGTCCCAGAGAAAGCAAACACTGTTCTTCCTTGTCCATTCGGGAAAAGAATGGCGTGGCCTTCAGCTATCAGCCAGCAGGCTCAGGCTGTTCTGGAGAGAGCATACTGAGGACAGCCCTAAGCCTTAACTAGAAGTTGATTTTCCTCAACACAAACAAGCTACCATTTCTATGAAAATATATAGCTAAAAAGCCAAAAACACACTTACATTTCATACATGGTATTGAGGCCTTATTTAAATATTTCTAATCTGTTGATTCAGTCAGTTTTGTATTTATGGCTTACATGCTTCAATTAATTTCAGGGACATTTTAATGACTGAAGAAAATTCCTTTACAAAGCACCATTTGTTTTTGGGCCTCTGAACCTAAATGGGATCAACAGGAGATATTTACCAAGCCAAGGAGGATATAATGTTACTTGATCCAAAAAGCATGGATTCTACAAGGTTAACAAACTTGATGTAGAACAAATGGTGTTGGAACTGTTTTATGTGAGTCTCCATGTGAATTAGTGTGAACCGAAGAATTTATTAGAAAACAGCTATTATACAAACTGCAAAGTGCTCCAGCGGTTCTCAGTGAGGGAAGATTGCTTTCCCAGTTGGAAATGGATAGAGTATCTTATTATTGTTTTTGTGTTTTAATTATGCCAAGTTTTTAGTGGGGGGCGGACCTTCTGTGGCAGTAGTGAATGAAGAGTCAGGGATACAAAATATCTTACAGTATGTGGGACAATCCTATAAGAAAGAATGTCTTGTGAAAAATGCCAGTAGTGCTCCAGTTGAGAAATGCTGAGCTAAACAAACACAAAAAGTTAACAATAAAAGTTAAAAAAGCATGGAATATATTTTATATTCTTCCTCTGATAAAGCAGAACTCTAACATATATCCAGAGAAATGCAGATTAGTCTGGAAAAAGAGATAAAATATATCTAGAGATTGGAGAAACTTGAAAAAAGGGTCAACAACATTTTAAGTTGGTTTTCATGCATAAGCTTAAAAAGTAATCTCTGACGCTTTGCTCTTTCTCAACAATGCAGTCCTAGAGACATCAGGTGGGCTGAGCAAGGTAAGCATCCATGCTGGTGGTACAGGGCCCTCTGCTATGGTTTTAGTGTATGTATTCTCCCCCAGATTCATGTGTTGGAACCTAAGATCCAATGCGACAGTGCTGAGTTGAGGCCTTTGGAAGGTGATTAGTTCATGAAGGCTCTTCCTTCATGAATGGGACTGGTGCCTTATCAAAGGTCTAGAAGGAAAAGGCTAGGTCCTTCTGCCCTTCTGTCGCTTCTACCATGTAAGGACAAAGCATTTTTCCTCTCTAGAGGATGCAGCAACAAGCACTGTCTTGGAAGCAGAGATTGTGTCCTCACCAGGCACTGAATTTGCTTTGATCTTGCACTTTCAGCCTCCAGAATTGTGAGAAATAAATTTCTGTTCTTTATAAATTACCCAGTCTGTGGTACTTTGTTTTATTAGCACAAACAGTCTATGACATTCCTCATGATATAGAGCGGGAGTTTGAGCCAAAGGAGGTGAGGAGAGCACCCAGGCAGAAAGTAGCTCCAGCAATGTTGTTGGAGCTGAAGTGGGTTAAGGAGCTTCTCCACAAAGGGTCAGGAGTGCCAGTCCTGTGCAGGGCGTCACAGCCTGGGTATGATGAAAAGAGCATCCATACCATGGGGTACACAGTGCAGGTGACATGAGATTTGTTACAAACAGGGAGATTGCCTAGTAAGTAAATGTAGGAAGGATAACAAGAGACAGGCTTCTCACCATCAAAGAAGGGAGTTACAAATCTAGAAAAGGGGATAGAATAGATCTTGTGGTGTTGTTTTGGAGGAATTGGAGGTATTAATGTGAATTCATAGTTGTCAATCTATAATGATGAATATGAAAATAAATGTTAGTGTGTGTGTGTGTGTGTGTGTGTGTGTGTGTGTGTGTGTGTGTATTCACATACAGTTGACTCTTTGTATCTGTGAGGGATTGGTTCCAGGACCCTGTGGGGATACCAAGCCCCATGGATCTTCAAGTCCTTGATATAAAATTTAGTATTTGCATATTATTTACACACAGCTTACTATATACTTCGAAGTATCTCGAGATTACTTAACTAATACAACTTAAATGCTGTGTAAATACTTGTTATACTGTTTTGTTTAGGGAATAATGACAAGAAAAAAAAATCTGTACATGTTCAGTATGGATGCAACCATTCTTTTTCTTTCCCAGATATTTTCAGTCTGCAGTTGATTGAATCCACAGCTGCAGAACCCACAAATGCAGAGAGCTAATTGTCCATTCCACGGCTCTGTCTTCTATCCACTGTCCACTGTAAAGGTCTAAAAACAATGACAATTGAAAAGAAATAAACACACCAAAATGCTCAGCTTGTAGCTTTAAAAATATAATTATTTGCCAAAAGGAACAAGGATTTCTTGGAGAAGTAATCGACTCCAGAGTGCGGAAAGTGCCAGACAAGTCTGGAAAGTCTTGCTGTACCAAAAAGTAAAATATACTCAAAGAATGATCAGGACATTATCAAAGGGGTTTGGTATACAAATTATTTCAAAACCCAGGTAAAAAACATATTACCTGATTATTTGTTTTTTGATCCTCATCCTTTGCCTACTCTTTATCTGCAAGTAGGCTGTAGTGTCTGTTGTTCCCTTCTTTGTATCCATGTGTACCCAGTGTTTAGCTCCAACTTGTAAGTGAAACATGCTTTATTTAGCTTTCTGTTCCTGTGTTATTTCACTTAGGGTAATGGCCTCCAGCTCCATCCATGTTGCTGCAAAGGACATGATCTTGTTCTTTTTTACAGCTGCATAATATTCCATGGTCTATATGTACCACATTTTCTTTATCTAGTCTACCGTTGATGGCCATTTAAGTTGATTCTATGTCTTTGCCAATGTAAATAGTGCTGTGATGAACATATACATGCATGTGTCTTTATGAAAGAACAATCTATATTTCTTTGGGTATATACCCAATAATAGGATTGCTGGATTGAATAGTAGTTCTGTTTCAAGGTCTTTGAGAAATCACCAAACTGCTTTCCACAATTAATGAACTAATTTACATTCCCACCACCAGTGTATAAACATTCTCTTTTCTTCACAACCTCACCAACATCTGTTATTTTTTGACTTTTCAATAATGTCCATTCTAACTGGTATGAGATGGTATCTCATTGTAGTTTTCATTTGCATTTCTCTAATGATTAGTGAACATGTTGATTTTAAATAATTACCTCACTAAAAAAAAATCAGTATATTTTCATTAATTAGTCCATTTTTAAACATTATTCTTATGAAGGAGAAATGGTTTATCACTACAGTTTCACACTTGGGAAAAACTGAGGCAAATTACTTGCACAAATCCACATAATTATTTAGATGTAGATCCAGGATCACATCCTTAACTTTTAAACTCTTATCCAATTTTTTTAAATTACTTGCATTGAAAATATGTCAGCCATGTTCATAGACTCAGGGTGTGAAAAAAGAAAATATTTTATACCTCAGACATAGAAAAAAATAGATTTAGAAAGCAAGAACAGCACTGAATGCTCAGTACAAATATAGTATTACTTTATCTGATCAACATCAACTTGAATTCTTTTCCCACTGTAACCTCACTCAATTTCTCTTCTGTCCTAGCCATTTTACTTTTTGATTGCTATTTTACTTCTAGAAAATTTCAGACCTTTTTCTTTGCAATTCATTCACAAACATAAATGAGCTTTGACCATTCTTAGCTTATTTTGTCCCAGATATCTTCAAAAAATTAATAGAAGTTGTGAACCTCTTACCTCACAAAAAGTTCACATATAGACATATTGGCATAAAATTTCAGGAATTTGGTGAGTATCCTCCCTTCTTAATGTACTCTTTAAATGAATCCCTGTAATTCTGTGTGCCAGCCGTTGATTATCTCGATTTCATTTTCTGACAACCCTACATGGAAAATACTGTATGGAAAGTCCTCATAGTACAGTAGAGGTAACTGGGCCATATCAAGTAGCATATATAGGATTTGAATCAATGTGTCTTGCCTCTTGTAGTATTTTTAACACATAAAAGAGCCTTCAAAACTCATCCACCTAAACTGTAAGGCTTCCCTTCAGCTTCATCCTTCCAATTAGCTTCTTCTGTGTGTCAAATGTTTTAATCAAATTTCTACCCATCTGATAAAAAATAGAAATATGCAAGCCCCTTTGGATACTCATAGAATTGTTTTATTAATAATATCTATTCTCTTGCTATGTGATCTCTGGAAAGGCAGCTTTCTAAAAAATCAGTGTAGCTTCTAGAGTCACTGGAAGCTGCTGTCCAGCTTATATTTATAACAATCAGGTTGATTATAAGTAGAGGTGTCACTGGACTTGGCTTTCAAAGTTCTCAACCTTCCCCGTCTTGCCTGTGTACCTCCTTGGTGACAATGTGTATCCTCATCTCTAGACCATTCCTGTGCCTTTATCCTCTCTCAATATTAAACAAAGGAAAAACTACATGGTAGTCACATGGAGTTTTGGAATAACTAGTTACACATATCTGAAAATCAGGCAGGTGAGAACACTACCTCAGCCAGGAATTGATCTTTCTGTAATATTTATATTTCTAAATATGAAATAAAAATTCCACCCTCTTGTACTTCTATGCATCAACAGGCAGATGGACAAGATTATTGTTGTTGGTTTGACTGATTGATCATTATAATGAGCAAGAGAGGGAGTGAGTTGAATTTATCTAATTCCCATTAGATGAATTAAGCATGGGCAGATTCAGGTTTTGAAGAGCCGGAAGCATAACCAATTTTGGCAGTCCTCTTTAAGAAAAACAGGTTGGGCACAGTGGCTCACACCTGTAATCCTAGCACTTTGGGAGGTCAAGGCGGGTGGATCACAAAGTCAGGAGATCAAGACCATCCTGGCAACATGGTGAAACCCCGTCTCTACTAAAAAATACAAAAATTAGCCAGGTGTGGCGGCGTGCACCTGTAGTCCTAGATACTTGGGAGTCTGAGGCAGGAGAATTGCTTGAACCCAGGAGATGGAGGCTACAGTGAGCCACGATGATGCCACTGCACTCCAGCCTGGCTGACAGAGCGAAACTCCATGTCAAAAAAGAAGGAAAAAGAAAAGAAAAATATATAATTATGTAAACACAATTAGATTAAAAAGTGGATATTTACTTTGAATGAAATATCACATCAAATCACAATTATTAGAAAACTGAAAATAACACAAATGTCAAAAAAAAATCAGAAAAATAATATTTTTATTAGGTGACCTACCTCTGGCCCAGCATGACATGATGCTGGATGAATCAGCACACTGGGAGTTAAGAATATTCTAGAAGTCAGTCCTATACTTAGATGGCGGGCAATAACTTAACTGTACATGGGAGTGGCAGAACACCACATAAGTTATACTTCACCAAGCCCAAATGACATGTATCAGCAATTGAATTTCCCTTGGCTAAATGCCCAGCCATTCCAAGCAACATCACCTAACCTCAGGGGCGTTGCAACCAGGGGGAATGTCTGAATGGAATCACCACCTAGCTTAACTACAATGTTTTTCAGGTAATGTTAACATTGTAGGAGACTCAGGAAAACAGCTGGTGCAACTATTACAATTTTGCCTAGTGGCAAATAATTGTCTTCTTTTGAGATTGGCACATGGTCAAAAACAAAACAAAACAAACAAACGAACAAAAAAAAGGCCTTCAGTTCCGGAGAGCTGCAAACCGCCCAGGCTCTCAGGCTGTTGGTCCTCAGATAGATTTACTCTGTTGGCTATCTGGGTTTCTTCTTCTTATTTTTTTAAGGAGAGACTGGCACATGGTCTTGGCCTTGACACTGAATGTGGAGAGACACTCCACTGTAAGCCTGCCTCTCTTCTCTCTGCAGGAGAGAATTCATACCATCATCCGTTTTCTCTAATATGAGCCCTACCTTTAAGCTTCTCTAGCTTTGCCTCTGAATAAATATATCCTCTATACACCTAGTGTCTTCTGCTACATGTGTTTTATTAGCAGCTGAAAGGATAAAGTTTTAGGAAAGGAACTCAGACTCTTCTTTTCCTTCATCTTATGGATAAAAAATTCCTCTCACAGTAGGAGTATAAATAAAAGACTTATAATTCAGATTCCCAGACTTCTAAAATAGTGTTTTAAATAATGTTTTATACTGCTCCCCTGAATCTGTGATACAGAATATCTCTTTTCTTTTTAGTATTATTCTAACTGAAGTTTGAAGTTTTTGCCCTGATAAGCTGTCTTTTGTTAACGTTGAGCCAACTTTCAAGAAAGCTTTTGTCCTCCATAAAGTTTTCTCTAAATATCAAATTTGCATTAATCCTTAATGAAGCACTTCCCATACTATGTGGCAACTATGTCTCTAAACTAGATTATGAGCCACTTAGGGGTAAAAAATGTCTTGTTCACATTTACATGCACAGCACACATTACAGTGGCAAATAGCAACCACTAAATGTTTGCTGGACAAACTAATGCACATTCAAACTAATGCACATTTGAATGAAGAATACACATCACTAAAACACCCACACACTTACTTTATATAGGTATGACTATCAATGAGAACATTTGGAGCTTTGCCTGGCTTTTTTCATTTAACTGTTATCATGCAAGGCAATAGCAGTTGTAGAAGTTGATGGAGGTTTTAATTATTTCCAGATAACCTCTAAAGGTTAGGCAGTGGAACTTCTAACTCTTGCAATGTAAGAAGAAAAGTGCTTAGCTCACTGCACCCTAAAACCCAAAAGCCCACAATTAAACTTCTTGGCTTCTGTTAAAGACTGATTCATATCACTCGCTTTCTGAATCCATTGCCCTGAGGTGCCATCTTCTCTAGTCTTCATTTTCTTCTTCACTGATAAGAGTTGATAAAGGAGTCTTTTTCATTGGTTCTGAACTTTGGAAAAGGCTGCCATTTCCTCCTACCACTGGATGCCAGGGAGATTGTGGGAAATCTTTGCTTTTATTTTACTTGGTTCTTCTGCTTTGATTTCCTTTGCCTGAGGGTTCCAGAGGTATGGGATACCCATTCAAACTCTTAAATAAAGGTAGAGGAAGATATAAGAAAAACACCATGGAACAGTAGTATTTTGGCTCTGCTTAGGAAGAGGAGCAAATTTCTGAGTTGTCAGAAATTGAATTTCTAAAGGATGTGGATCTCAGACTTTTTATTTCAGGGACCAATACCAGCTTTTTATAATAGTAAATCAGACCTAGTATTAGCATCATTTCAAAGCAAAAGATATTTTTACATCACACACTCTACAATCTCAGAATAAGAAATAATTCTGGTTTTTCTGTTGGTGGTAATAGTAGTGGTTTTTGTTTTGTTTTGAGCACTTCTGTATATTCTGGCACAAGATGCTCCATGCTCATCTTGTATATTTACTGCCCCAATTCTAGAAATGGCCATTTCTTCAAAGAGCCCTGGTTCATTTGTTGACTAATGGTATTAGAAACCAAGATGTGATGGAGGTTGCAGTGAGCTGAGATTGCACAACTGCACTCTCTAGCCAGGCAGAAGCAGACCCTGTGCCCCAACCCTGAAAAAAAAGAAAGAAACCAAGATACAAGTGCCAGGAATAATGCCCTGTGTAGTCTTTTCAGATTGGCTTCTTTCACTTAGCAATATGCAATTAAGATTCATCTAAGTCTTTGCATGACTTCATAATTTATTCTTTTTCATTGCTGAGTAGAACTCCATTGCATGGATGTATCATAGTTTGTTTATTCATTCACCTACTGAAGAACATCTTGGTTACTCCCAGTTTTTGGTGATTATGAATAAAGCTCATATAAACACTTGTATGCAGGAGTTTGTATTGACATAAGTTTTCAAAGAAGTTGAATAAATGCCTTAGGAGTGTGGTTGCTGGGTGGTATGGAAAAACTTTTTTATTTCCAACTTTTAAGTTCAGGGGTATATGTGCAGGATGTGCAGGTTTGTTACATAGGTAAACATGTGCCATGATGGTGTGCTGCATAGATTAGCCCATCACCCAGGTATCAAGCACAGCATCCATTAGCTATTCTTCCTAATGCTCTCCCTCTTCCCATGCCCCACCCTCTGACAGACCCCATTGTGTGTTGTTTCCCCCGATGTGTCCATTTGTTCTCATCATTCAGCTTCTACTTATAATTGAGAACCTGTGGTATTTGGTTTTGGTTTTCTGTCCCTGCATTAGTTTGCTAAGGATAATGGCCACCAGCTCCATCCATGTCCCTACAAAGGATATTATCTCATTCCTTTTTATGACTGCAAAGTATTCCATGGTCTATATGTGAGGAGGAAAAATAAAATTTAGAATAGATGTTAATTAAAAAATAAAAAAATAATAAAAATAGTTATAAACAGCAGGGAAGCATTAAACCACCCCTCCCAGTCTACATTGCCTACAGTTAGCTAAAGCAGAGTCAGCAAAGCCTCCTCCTTCTTAGATAAGGTACACAAGCATATCTTTGTACCTGCAGCTCACAAGCATATTTCTGTATAAAGACCTCTTCTCTTCCCAGCTGCCAGTCGTGAGAGGGAGATACCATGTAAAAGTGTATGAATTCTTGAGGTTATATACTTAACGCAAGTCAATGACTAAATGTCTTTGTTTAAACCTGTTTTTTTCCCCCTACTTTGTCTTTCTGCACCAAGACTTATATAAGCAAGACATTTTCCTTTGTGCACTCCTGGCGGCCATTATGGGCAGTAAGGCCACTGTCAGCCAGAGCTCCAGTAAAGAAATTTTCTTGTCTCTTGATCTCTCTGTTCTTCTCGGCCTGAATTTCCACAACATATGTACCACATTTTCTTTATTCAGTCTACCATTGATAGGTATTGAGGTCTATTCCATGTCTTTGCTATTATGGATGGTGCTGCAATGAATATATGCATGCATGTATCTTGATAATATTAATAGAATGATTTAGGCCTGGCATAGTGGCTCATGCCTGTAATCTCAGCACTTTGGGAGGCCAACACGGGTGGATTGCTTCAGCTCAGGAGTTCAAGACCAGCCTGAGCAACATGACAACATCCCATCTCTATTTTAAAAAATACAAAAATTAGCCAGATGTGGAGGCAGATGCCTGTAGTCCCAGCTACTTGGGAGGCTGAGGTAGGAGGATTGCTTCAGCCTGGGAGGCAGAGGTTGCAGAAAGCCAAGATCACACCACTGCACTCAAGCCTGGGTAACAGAGCCAGATCCTGCCTCAAAATAATAATAATAATAATAATAATAATAATAATAATAATAGAACAGTTTATATTCCTTTAGGTATATACCCAACACTGGGATTGGTGAGTCTAATGGTATTTCTGCCTCTAGGTCTTTAAGGAATCATCACATTGTCTTCCACAATGGTTGAACTAATTTACACTCCCATCAACAGCATTCCTTTTTCTCCACAACCTCGCCAGCATTTGTTGTTTTTAGACTTTTTAAAAATAGCCATGCTGACTGGTTTGAGATGGTATCTCATTGTGATTTTGACTTGCATTTCTCTAACAATCAGTGATGTTGAGGTTTTTTTCATATGTGAAAAACTTTTCTTTATAATAAACTGTTAATTGTATTCTAAAGTGACTGTACCACTTTACGTTTCCACCAGGAACAAATGAGAATCTTGTTTCACATCCTTGCCAGCAATTGGTATTGTTGGGTTTTTGGATGTCAGCCAATTGGTAATGTAGTGGTGGCTCATTCCTATATTATATATACACATATATGTATTTTATTTATAAATGTATGATTCAGTATGAATCATTACATATAATAACATTATAGTACATCAGCAGAGGCAGCCTTAGATTACTACTCTTTCCCAACTCCTGACTCCTCTAGAAAAACTTAAATGTTAAGGCAGTAGGAATATGATCCAGAGTAACAGACAGCTTTTACACTGTCTAGATACAAATAAGAACTGAAAATTCTTAATTTTTCCAAGAGTAACATAAGTCTGAATTATTAACACATAGATTATTTATGTTCACAAAGTATTTAAAACTATTAAAAGCCTTATCCAAAAATGAATGCCAAATACCAAATAGTAACAAATCTTATAATTAGACATTGGTATAAATAGGACCCTAATAATAGCTGCTTAGAATCTATTTGTCTTCTTTATTATTAAAAATAGCATACACACTCCCCAGTTGCCAAGTAATCAATCAAGGATTGACTGCTACGCTTTGAAAGATTACATGATGTTGCTTTTGGTTCATGATATACAGGCGCTAAGAAGAACCAGGTTGTGTAGTATTTAGAGAAATAATATGAGCAACCACCCAACTGAAAGTTAAAATAATTTTTGATTTTTGATCTTACAGTTACTCTATTATTTAGTTGGCATCCCTTAAAACCAAAGTTATCAAACATACCACATTCAAGAACAAGCAAGATGATTTTCAAAGTTTAAACTGATTGATTTAACAAGGTTGAAAACAATTCTTAAAATACTGATTGAAATATCATTTTTTTTTTTTTAGATTTTAGAAAAAGAGAGAAAAAGAGAAAGAAAGAAACAGCAAAAGAAAGAAAAAATGAAAGAGAAAGAAAGAGGAAGAGATTTTAGAAAAAGAGAGAAAAGGAGAAAGAAAGAAACTGCAAAAGAAAGAA
>CAUYQU010076047.1:0-57737 GCA_963574635.1 Cheracebus regulus | reverse complement strand
GTTGGTAGGCTATTAATTGCTGCCTCAACTTCAGCCCTTGTTACTAGTCTATTCAGGGTTTTGGCTTCTTCCTGGTTTAGGCTTGGGAGGGTGCAAGTGTCTAGGAATTTATCCATTTCTTCCAGGTTTACTGGTTTATGTGCATAGAGTTGTTCGTAGTAATATCTGGTGTTAGTTTGTATTTCTGTGGAATCGGTGATATCCCCTTTATCGTTTTTTTATTGCATCTATTTGATTCTTCTCTCTTTTCTTTTTTATTAATCTGCCTAGTGGTCTATTTTGTTGATCTTTTCAAAAAACCAGCTCCTGGATTTGTTAATTTTTTGAAGGGCTTTGTGTCTCTATCTCCTTCAGTTCTGCTCTGATCTTAGGTCTTTCTTGTCTTCTGCTAGCTTTTGAGTTTTTTGATCTTGTTCCTCTAGCTCTTTCAATTTTGATGATAGAGTGTCTATTTTAGATCTTTCCTTGCTTCTCATGTGGGCATTTATTGCCATACATTTTCCTCTGGACACTGTTTTAAATGTGTCCCAGAGATTTTGGTACATTGTATCTTCGTTCTCGTTGGTTTCGAAGAACATCTTTAATTCTTCCTTCATTTCATTGTTTAACCAGTCAACATTCAGGAGCCAGTTGTTCAGTTTCCGTGAAGTTGTGTGGTTTTGAGTTCGTTTCTTAATCCTGAGATCTAATTTGATTGCACTGTGGTCTGAAAGACTGTTATGATTTCTGTTTTTGAGACAGAGTTTCGCTCTTGTTGCCCAAGCTGGAGTGCAACGGTGCACACAGTCTTGGTTCACCACAACCTCTGTCTCCAGGGTTCAAGATTCTCTTGCCTCAGTCTCCCAAGTAGCTGGAATTATAGACGTGTGCCACCACACGCAGCTAATTTTGTATTTTTAGTAGAGATGGTGTTTCTCCATGTTGGTCAGGATGGTCTTAATCTCCTGACCTTGTGATCCACCCACCTCAGCATCCAAAAGTGCTGGGAGCACAGGTGTGAGCCACTATGCCTGACCCCCAGAACTAGTTTTAACTTAAGTTTACTATTAGAACAATTCTAAAATGGAAGGGGAAGCAAGATATAAATCAAGAAGATTTGGTCAAAGGTAAGGTACTTGTATTGCTGTAATTCCTGCTACATTTCCATTGTTTGAAATACGATTAATTATCTACAGTGCAGCATTACCAGTGATAAGGGGCTCAGTACTTTAATCTTCCTTTTTAATTTGCTTCCTAATGACTTTAAAGGAAGAACTCTTTGGCACTGAAAGTTACTCTAGATTGTAACAAAAAAAAAAAAAAGAAAAGATCCAGGACCTTTTTTTCTTTTGCTTTCTATGGTCATTCAGGGGCATAGTATAATTGAATTAAGACACTTCCAGTGGGTGAGTTATAGGATAATAATTCAGACCTTTCTGTTTAATAGGAGCTGGCCTGTGGCCTTGAGTCCACTAGATCTGAAGGGTGAATTACTGCTCCATAACTCACTAGCTCCCATTTAAAGAGACCCTGGTTAAAGAGAATTAACATCAACAACCAAGTCAGGCAAAGGTAACCCAAGACCTTAGAGTAAGAGATGAGGGTAACACAGAAATGAATTTGGGAAGTTGTCTTCTCGCTTTGAAGAAGGCAGACTTCAGAGAATGATGCCTGACCCTCCATAAAAAACCAGCGGCCTCTCGGCTCAGCAGAACTCTGGGTGCTTTTTCACCAAAACCCTGGCACACATGCCCAGATGTCTCAAACATGCATTCTTTCAGATCTAATGAAATGATTAGCCTGGATATGGGCAAGGTGTCCAGCAGATACGTGGACAGTGATACCCAATGTCCTTCTTTCTGTCTTCCCTAAAGTGTTCACCTCCCTCCCTCCGCCTCCCTCCCTTCCTTTCTGTCTTACCAGCTTTCTGTTTGTATTTGTCTGTCTCTTTCTTTATGTCTTTTGTTCTTTGTCTTTTTTTCTTTTTGTTTTTCTGTCTTTATTTCTTTCAACATTCTTGCTCTGTCATCCAGCCTGGAGTGTAGTGGTATGATCTCAGCTCATTGCAGCCTCTGCCTCCTGGGTTCAAGTGATTCTCCTGTCTCAGCCTCTCAAGTAGCTGGGATTATAGGTGTGTGCCACCATGCCCAATGAATGTCTGTGTTTTTAGTAAAGATGGGGTTTCACCATATTGTCCAGGCTGGTCTTGAACTCCTGGCCTCAAGTGATCTGCCCACCTTGGCCTCCCCAAGTGCTGGGATTACAGGAGTGAGCCATTGTGCTCGTCCTGTGAGGTGGTGTTTTTCTAGCTGATGCCTGAAATGTCACCATTAGCAATTTTTTAAAAAAAATGTTGACATCCTTCTATTTCCTGTTTTTGAAAAAAGAGTTGACAGTGAACATAAGTTAAATGTTATGGCATTTAACTCATAGATATGAATTTAGATCTAAGCTTCATTAACTGTAAAATCTGTGAAGTCGCTGGGAAATTGCCTACCTTCTGTGGTTTCAAGTTTCTCATCTATAAAGCAGGGATTGTCATAGTCCCAACTTCTTAGGACTGTCATGAAGGTTAGATGAAAGAATGGATATGAAACACAGCAAAATGTTTGATATCGAGTAAGACTTCAATAAAGAATAAGCATTATTCCACTGCACTCCAGCCCGGGAGACCGAGAGAGACTCGGTCTCAAAAAAAAAAAAAAAATTATCAAAAAATATCCTTTAGAAACTGAATGATGTGAAGAATTACATTTCTGATATGATTTTCTAGAATGAGAATATTGTCCCATGTAAGAGAAAAAGGATGTGGTTCATAGATACCGTTCTCTAAGATGGCATGAATTGATAGTTTGCTGCCTTTGGGGTAAACCCAACTTTTGTGAATTTCTAAAATCCAAGAAATAACCTCCTGAGCTGCACAGGATCTCATTCAGCTTAGGAGGTCAGTCGCAGTTGATAGGACGGGTCCCATTTTCACTTCGTCTTAGACGTCTTGCCTGTCTTCTGCCAACCTTCTGCTATCTGACCCAAACTTTTAAAGATAAAAAGAAAATGCTTATAATTCATTACGGTTCATTAAAATGAAAATAAATTTATTTTGCATCAAAATGAAAAAAGACTCATTTATTATTAGCATATAAATGGCATTTTTAAATGTCACTCTGCCTCAAAATCACTTACATTTTCAGTGATCACAGCACACAAAATTAATTTTTGATAGCCTTTTGTGATTTGGCTGAAAATTCTTATTTTTTTTTTTGTGCTTTAAACAGCAAACTGTATCCACTGCTATTCATAGCAAATTTTAGATAATGAAGCAATTAAAAATACATGGATTTAAGATCTTATCTCATTTTTCCTTTGGCCTATTTCTGCTTCATTATTCATGAAGGGATATGTTTAATTCAGAGTTAGTAATTGCAGATATATCTAGTATAAATTGTGCCTCATATTCTTTACCCATTTCAATTTATTTTAGCAAATAGATCTCTGTTTGAAAAAAGGTCATTGAGAGGGGACGAATATGACAAAAATGCAGAAATCTGTGTGTATGTGTAGATTGAATGACATATCCAAACAAGATCTCAAAAACATTAATAACCACATTTCCTGAGGTTTTACCAAGAGCCAGGTACTGTGCTGAATAATTTTACATGGGGTTTTCAGTCTATCCTAAGAGTAACCTTAGGGGGGCTGTAGAGTTAGTCTTCCCATTTTTTAGATGAGGAGGCTTAGGCTCAGGTCACAGAACTGGCCGGAAGTCACATCATTAGAAATGACAACCAGAATTGGAACTTGGCTTGTCTATCTCCAGAGCCTGTGTATCAGACCATTCATCTCCTGTGTTCTAGAACGAAATGTATCAGAGCCTCGAAGAGATCAAGGCTGCTAAAATGATCCTGTAGTTCCACCTAACAGCTTCCCCAGTTCATAAAGTTGCTAGGCGGAGGAGCCTGTGACTTACTTGGTTTCCATGAACCCTAAATATATTTTAGGAATTTATCCTAGAGAAAGAACAGGTACACAGAGTTTCTTGTAATACAAGTTGTCACAGGATTGTATACACCAGTAAAAAAGCAGAAAAGGGGGAAAAAAAGAGAAAAGGAAATGGCTTAACAATGTTCAATTTTAAGTTAAATAAATACTGATGGTTTATTTAGTATTATACCATAGCACCATAAAAAATGAGTTTGGAAGGCTCAGGCAGGTGGATGGCTTGAGTGCAGGAGTTCAACAGCAGCCTGGGAGACATAGTGAGACCCCCATCTCTACAAAAAGACAAAAAACAAAATTAGCTGGGCATGGTTGCATGTGCCTGTATTCCCAGCTGCTTGGGAAGCTGAGGTGGGATGATCATTTGAGCCTGGGAGGTCGAGCTGCAGTGAGCTATGATGGTGCTATTGCATTCCAGCCTGAGTGATAGAGTGAGATCCAGTCTCAAAAAAAAAAAATGAGAATATTAGTTTACTGATATGTAAAAATGTTTCTGCAGGTTATAAAAGTAGCAGGTACATAATATGTGTAATATATTCCTATTTTTTTTTAAACTACACATATGTAGTTATACATGTAAATGAGGGGAGAGAGACGCTAGGACATCTCAGGTTTTCTGAGATTTTGTCCAGCGAACATATAACACAAGCCACATATGTAATTTAAAGTTTTCTTTATTTTTATTTTACTTATTATTTTTTGAGATAGTCTCACTCTGTTGTCCAGGCTAGAGTGCAGTGGTGCAATCTCGGCTTACTGCAACTTCTGGCTTCTAGATTTAGGCGATTTTGCTGCCTCAGCCTCCCAAATAGGTGGGAACACGCCAACATGCACAACTAAATTTTGTTTTTTTAGTAGAGACAGGGTTTTACTATGTTGACCAGGCTGTTCTTGAACTCCTGCCTCAGGTGATCCACCCTCCTCAGCCTCCCAAAGTGCTGGGATGGCAGGCGTGAGAAGTTTAAAATGTTTTAATAGCCATATTAAAAAGTGAAACAGATGAAATTAATTTTAGTAACCTTTTATTCTTAAATATCTTAAATTTTAGCATTTCAACCTGGCACCAATCTAAAAATTATTACTGTGATACTATGCTATTTTCTCCTGTTCTAAGTCTTTGGAATCCAGCGTGTCTGTGACCCTCACAGCACAGCTCAGTTTGGAGCAGCCACACTTCTAGTGCTCCGTAGTCACGTGACTTGTGACCACCACTAGCACAGGGCGGGTCCAGTAAGATTCACACACACTGTTAGATACAGGGACTGATCTTTGGCTGGTGTAGTTAGGACATATTTTTCCTTCTTACTGCATTATTTACTGAATTTTCTGAGTTTTTTATAAAACAAAGCTGATCATCCATAAAGCGAAATGCTATTTCCAAGTCAAGGAGAAGTGTGTCTCCCTGGATCAGCTAAATCACTTGTCCAAAGTCACACAGTGAAGACTTTGTGGATGAGGATTCTATTTTTTTTTTTTTTTGAGATGGAATCTCGCTCTGTCTCCCAGACTGGAATGCAGTGGTACAATCTTGGCTCACTGCAACCTGTGCCTCCCGGGTTCAAGCGATTCTCCTGCCTCAGCCTCCCAAGTAGCTGGGATTACAGGCGTGCACCACCATGCCTGGCTAATGTTTGTATTTCTAGTAGAATGGGTTTTCACCATATTGGCCAGGCTGGTCTCAAACTCCTGACATCAAGTGATCTGCCACTTCAGCCTCCCAGCGTGCTGGGATTACAGGTGTGAGCCACTGTGCCTGGCGAGGATTCTATTTTTAAAAAATAAAGCACTGTTATATTTGCCATTTATTTATATAAATGTATGGTATACAAGTGCAGTTGTGTTACATGCAGAGATTTTATAGTGACCAGGTCAAGGTTTTTAGGGTATCCATCACCCAAATAATGTACATTGCACCCATTCAGTAATTTGTCATCCTCCATCCCCTCCAACCCTCTCTCCCTTCCAAATCTCCATCATCTCTCATCCCACTCTCTACATCCACAGGTACACACTTTTTAGCACCTGTTTATGAGTGAGAATGTGTGATATTTGACTTCTGTGTCTGGCTTGTTTCCTTTCAGATTGTAGCATCCAGTTCCAGAGGGTCAGGATTTGAATACTGTAGTCTGATCGTAGAGGCCAAGCTCTTTACCAGCATCTTTTCTAGCTACCAAGAGGGATATGTAACTCAGGGAATGTCCCTGGCCGTGGTACTTCTCATGGGGCTGGGCACTCACGTGTTCACGTTGCACCTTCTGCTCTACCTGCCAAGCCTCAGAGTCCTGGGCCCTACCCCGAGAACTGATTGCAGCTTCCTTCCCAGTCCTCTCTGGGTCCCAGCCCAGATCATGGGTTCGCCTCTAGCATCAGGCTGTTCAAGCATTGCCTTCTCTGTGGTGGTAAAATATTACTCTGACTCCTTAATTATACTCTGATGTGGCCCTGTTGGCACTGCTCCTGAAAAGAAAACTTTAAATGAAAAGTATCTTTTTAAAAATTATTTCATTTTATTATACTTTAAGTTCTGGGGTACATGTGTATGCAGATTGTGTGGGATTGTTACAAAGGTATACACATGCCATGGTGGTTTGCTGCATCCATCCCCCCATCACCTACATTAGGTATTTCTCCTAATGTTATCCCTCCCCAATCCCCCCACCCCCTCCCATCCCTCCCCTCACCCCAACCCTGCTTACCAACAGGCCCCAGTGTGTGATGTTCCCCTCCCTGTGTCCATGTGTTCTCATTGTTCAACACCCACTTATAAGTGACCACATGCGGTGTTTGGTTTTCTGTTCTTGCTGAGAATGATGGCTTCCAGCTTCATATATGCCCCTGCAAAGGACATAAACTCATCTTTTTTTATGGCTGCATAGTATTCTGTGATGTATAAATGTGCCATATTTTCTTTATCCAGTCTATTATTGATGGGCATTTGGGTTGGTTCTAGGTCTTTGCTATTGTAAACAGTGTCGAAATGAACATACGTATTTATGTGTTTTTATAATAGAATGAGTTATAATCCTTTGGATTTATACCCAGTATTGGGATTGCTGGGTCAAATGGTATTTCTATTTCTAGGTCCTTGAGGAAGCACCACACTGTCTTCCACAATGGTTGAACTAATTTACACTCCCACCAACAGTGTGAAAGCATCAAAAAAAATTTTTTTTTGTTTTTAATTTTTATAAGTATGTAAATATATATATATTTATGAGGGTACATGAGATCCCGTAAATATACACCTATGTACTCATAAAAAGTAATATTTTGATAGTCATGCAATGTGAAATAATCACATCATGGAAAATGGGGTATCCATCCCCTGAAGCATTTATCCTTTGTGTTAGAAACAATCCAATTATACTCTTTTAGTTATTTAAAAATGTACAATTATTGACTGTAGTCACCCTGTGTGCTATCAAATAGTAGGCCTTATTTATTTATTTATTTTGGAGACAGAGTGTTTCTCTGTCCCCAGGCTGGAGTGCAGTGGTGTGATCTAGGCTCACTGTAACCTCCGCCTCCTGGGTTGAAGTGATTGTCGTGCCTCAGCCTCCCAAGTATCTGGGATTTCAGGCACGCACCACCACCCTTAGCTAATTTTTTATATTTTTAATAGAGATGGGGTTTCACCATGTTGTCCAGGCTGGTCTCAAATTCCTGAGTTCAGGCAATCCGCCCACCTCGACCTCCTAAAGTGCTGGGATTACAGGCATCAACCACCGTGCCCGGCCTTATTTCTTCTTTCTAGGTATTTCTTTGTACCCATTAACTTTCTGCCTGTCCCTTCACTATCCTTCCCAGCCTCTGTTAACCATCCTTCTACTGTCTATCTCCATAAGTTCAATTGTTTTTGATTTTTAGATCCCACAAATAAATGAGAACATGCAGTTTGTCTTTCTGTGCCTGGCTTATTTCACTTAACATAATGACCACCAGCTCCAGCCATGTTGTTCCAAATGACAGCACCTCATTCTTTTTCATGGCTGAATAGTACTCCAAATCGCAAGTCTCTTTAGAGATCCTCTGACTCAGTCAATCAATTGCATTGATATTCCACTAAATATGCATGCCTCTGCTCTAGATGCTGGAGGTACTGGAGAAAACAAAACAGGCAAAACTGCCACCCTCGTGGAGCATGAGTTCTGGTAGGAGAGACAGAAAAAAAATGCAAGAAAAAATGCAGTATTCCAGGTGTTGATGAGAGCTATGGAGACAAAGGAGAAGAGAAACCAACGTGTTCTAATGAAGGCTGATCAGGAAGGTGCATGTTATAAGGTGACGTTGTACAGAGATGTGGGGGAAGTGACTGAGAGTGTCTTGAGGCTGTTTCAGAGACATGTGTCTGGCAAGTCGCAGAAACAAGCCTGGCGTGATAGAGGAAGCTAAGGGGCTGTTATGGCTAGAGCAGAGCTTATCCTCCCAGTTGAGGAGGTAGGAAGTCGAGGTTGAGATTTTGGAGTCAAGCAGACCTAAGATATATAACACACAATTTTAAGATACGGGTATTGCTGTGATTGAACCTTTCTGGGTCTCACCCCAGAGTACTGACAATGATGAATATATTGGGCAGGGGATCTGGGGAAGGACAGAGAAAGAGGCCGAGTTATTCTGTGGGTCCGTGCAGTGCAGAGAGAAGAGAATAAATGTGAGATGGAGGGCAGCAGGGGAGTGGGAATTTGGAGGCAGAAGTAATCAAGAGGAAGAGGAACCCTGAGGAATTTGCAGAAGTCCGGGCAAGGTGTTCAACTCATAGGATGTATGTAAGCTCAGGCCAAATTTGTTTAAAATGCAAAGGAAGAGGTGACCACAGCTTACCTCTGGGCCAAGCTTATTTAAGACACCAAATATTTGAAGAATCATTTCATCTTAATTTGGTTTGTTCTTAGTAGAGGCTCCCAGTGGTTTAAACCTGATTTTCAAGCTGTTTTTCTTTAAACCTATACTAAATAATACATTGGTGGGTGAAAAGCAAAAGGAGGCTTCGTGAAGGAGCTCTTTTTTTAAATAGTGAGAGTCCTTTGCATGCATAAAACGTGATTTGGGGTAGAAGAAAGCTTGATGTATGAAAATCTTCCCTAGGCCACGTAGAAGCAGATTCAGGGGACTCGGGCAACGCAGCCCCAGCATGTAAATGAACGTTTCCAGCAGTTCTTTAGAGTATGCATTTCTTGGTTTTTGGCTGCAGAAAGGATGATGTCCAAAAATTAGGTAGGGTTTGCTCTGCATTCCAATTTTCCATGCTGCCAGAAAACGATGCCATCTGGATGTCATTTTGATATACTCCTTGCTTCACCTAGAGTAAGTCTCTGTCACAGTGCATAAGCGTTATAACATAATCTCTGGGTTACAGTCTTGGCTGTTCACTGATAGCTTGGAAGGTTTACCACAAATCCTCTGAGTCTCACTCTCCTCACTGTAAAGGCAGGATAATTACTAAAATGAGAACACATTTAGTTGTACGGAGGATCCAATAAGAGAATGCTTGGCAGAAAAGCTGGCCAATGGTAAGCTCTTAACAAAGATTAGTATTCAGTAAATAAACGCATTTAGGTCATCAGCAGAGAGCTACCTGGATTTTGTTTTATTTCCTTCCTTTTTTTTGTTCATAGAGAAAAATGGCAGGGATTCACTTTCTAAGAAATTACACTGTGTTCAATGACTTCCCATCAAGAGTAGGCAATGTTCCGCATCCTGCCATTGGTAAGTATCAAATGGGCCCATGTCAGACAAGTCATGGCTTTTAATCTCCCTTTATTAGCCACGTCACCTGTGAGTGACCTTGACTGTTGCCGGCTGTCTCATGTTCTGCAGTTTCCTGATAAGTGTGTTTACGGCTTTTGAAATTATGTCTGCCGAAAACCACATCTGGTTCACCGCCACCTCAACAGACACACAATGGAATATAAAGGCTCATTCTGTGGTGTACACAACCCGTGTCTCTTTCTCCAGAGGATTCCAGTTGGAGTGAACTCAGTAGAGGCAGTGCTTCGATGGCTGATGATCTTGAGGGAAGGAGAGACGAGCATTAGTTATGGTTGTAAGTCCTGGCTGGACTGGCAAGGGTAACATGACCTCAGACTCAGGGATAAGGTATCAAGCCCTCGCCCCAGGAAGGGCTGTGATGCTTTTCAACATTTACACTTCTCTGTTCCATCAACACCGTTTATGCAGAGGTGGGTTGAGATTTTTCAGAGGAAGTAACATTTCCTACTCTAGTTGTCTCAATTGGTAAATATCATTTAAATATGGATGTCAGAAGGAATGCTGGTATTATGAGTGGTTGGGAGAAGCATTTTATTTATTAGGGTGTGAATGACAACATCCTTATTTATTTTTAACTTTTAGGTTCAGGAGTGCATGTTCAGGTTTGTTATATAGGTAAATTGAATGTCACTGGGGTTTGGTGTACAGATTATTTCATCATCCAGGTAATGAGCACAGTACCCAAAAAGTAGTTTTTTGATGCTCACCTGCCTCATTCCCTCCACCCTAAAATAGGCCCTGGTGCCTGCTATTGCCTTCTTTGTGTCCATATATACTCAACGTTTAGCTCCCACTTAGAAGTGAGAACATGCGATGTTAGATTTTCTGTTACTGAATTAGTTCACTTAGGATAATAGCCTCCAGCTTCATCCATGTTGCTGCAGAGGACATAATCTAATTCATTTTGAAGGCTGTATAGTATTCCATGCTGTATATGCATCCCATTTTCTTTATCCAGTCTATCGTTGATGGGCACTCAGGTGGATTCCATATCTTTGCTATTGTGAATAGTGCTGTGATGAACATACACATGCATGTGTCTTTACGGTAGAACAATTTATATTCCTTTGGGTGTATACCCAGTAATGGGATTGACAATATGTTTATTTAAAAATCAAGTGCTTTGTTTTAAAAATCTTCAGAGCTTTTTTCATCGGCTGTGAAAACTGTATGAGGTAACTGTGAATGTTTTTAGATCCATTGTGCACGTGTGAAAAGTAAAGCTTAAAGAATAAAGCAGCACACCCAAAGATGGTCAGTCCTTAGAACTTGGGTTGTTTAAAGGTTGTGACTATTATGTAGATGTCTTTTATGTTGAGTATATGCCTAGCAGATTTTATTGCTGGGTCACAGGCTGGACATATGTTTCGTTGCTGGAGATTGCCAACTCATTTTCCAAAGCTGCTATACCCATTTGTATCAATTTATTCCAAGCAGCAGAGCCAAATTTGAAGCTGGGTCTGGCTGATCCCAGCTCTAGTTTTTTTTTTTCTGAGAGAGGGTCTCACTCTGCCACCCGGGTGGGAATAGAGTGGTGCAATCACAGCTCACTGCAGCCTTGATCTCCCTGGGCTCAAGCAACCCTCCCCCCTCAGCCTCCCAAGTAGCTGGTACTATAGGCATGCTCCACCCATGTCTGGCTTATACTTGTATTTTTTATAGAGAAGGGATTTCATCATGTTGTGCAGGCTGGTCTCGAACTCCTGGGCTCAAGCAATTTGCCAAAGTGCTGGGATTACAGGTATGAGCCACCATGCCTGGCCTGTAACATATGTATACATAAGTTGTATCTATAGTATGTATTACATTTATTTATGTATTATAGATATTTTACATAAATGTTTTATATATTATGTATTTTACATATATTAATATAATATAATTAATATATAATATAATTTTATATATTATGTATTTTACATATATTTATGTATTTTACATATATTAATATAAAATATATTTACATATATTCATATATATTAATATAATTACATATTTATGTGTATATATATTTTACATGTATATGTTTATATATTTTTTATATTTTTACATATATTTTGATATATATATATATATAAAATTCATGGCAGGCAAGAACAGCCTCTAATGTTTTCAACCACTTTACCATACGCTATGAAAGTACCAAGCAGAAATAAGACTTCCAGAGAAGATTTGCTCCTGGCAAAAGAGGGTTTGGCTTTGGGAGGTGGTTTTGTTTTGTAAACATCTTTGTTAACATATAACATTCATACAAGTGCATCAGTCTCAAGTGAGCAGCTCAGTGAATTTTTACAAAGTGATTCTTCCCATGCAGCCACCACCTGACCAAGATATAAAGCATTTCTAGCACCACTGATGGCCTCTCTCCAACTTTGTTATTCAAAATTATCTTTAAATAATTATATTCAAAATTATCTTTAAGTAATTATAATTTAATTATAATTCAATTTAAAATTATATTCAAAATTATCTACTGACCCTTCACATTTCCACATGCTGTTTAGCACGTTGCAGTCATTTTCCACAACAAAAAAATCCTGCTGGGATTTTGATTGAGATTGCACTGAACTGATTGATTAATTTGAGGATTTTGTTAGATTGGTTCTTTCTTCCCTGAGTGTTCAAAATAATTCAGTGGTAAAAACACGTAGGCCTCGGGTGTTTCTCTGTGTGTGTATGGTGTGGAGGGGCTGAGAGAAGGAATGAATTATAATTACAGATTTAATTTTTTTTATTTTTAATTTTTGTGGTATCATAATAGACATGTATTTTGGGATACATTAGGTATTTTGATAGAGGCATATGATATGTACTAATCACATCAGGGTAAACAGAGCATCCATTACCTTAAGTATTTATGTCTTCTTTGTGTTACGAACAATCCAATTATACTCTTTTAGTTATTTTAAAATGTACAATGAATTATTGACTATGATTACCCCAATGTGCTATCAAATACAGATCTTATTCATTCTATTGAACTCTACCCATTAACCATCCCCCCAACCACTAGCCTCTGACAACCACTGTTCACCTCTCTACCTCCGTAAGTTCAGTGTTTTTTCTTTTTAGCTCCTACAAGTAAGTGAGAACATGGGAAGCTTGTCTTTCTGTGCCTGGCTTATTTCAACTAACAGAATGACCCTTAGTTTCATCCATGTTGTTGCAAATGACAGGATCTCTCTGTTTTATGGCGGAATAGCACTCCATTGTATATGTGTACCACATTGTCTTTATCCGTGCTTCTGTTGATGGACAGTTAGATTGCTTCCAGATCTTGGCTACTGTGACTAGTGCTGCAGTAAACACAGGAGTGCAAGTATTTCTTTGACACACTGATTTCCTTTCTCTTGGTATATATCTAACAGTGAGATTTCTAGATCATAGAGTAGTTCTCCTTTTACTTTTTTGAGGAAATCCTATATTTAATTTATTAGCTATGGGAGTATTAAAATTTTCTGGTGTTTATGTCAGTTTTGCTATGTCATTTTTAGAGAAAAATTTCCATTTTATCTAAATCTTCCAATTTGTTGACTTATGGCTGTTATACAATGCAGCAAAGAATTATTTTATGTGATAGATATGTTCTGTGTGTTGATTGTGGTCATATTTCCATGGGGGTATACATTTGTCAAGTCTTATTTCAACTGTGCCCTTAAACTGGGTACATTTCATTATATGCAAATTATAGTGTAGTGTAGTTCAATAAAAATATACAACTGATACCATTTTATTTCCACCTGTACTTATGAAAAAAATTAAAAAGTTTAATCATATTAAGTGTTGGCAGTAAGATAAGCTACACTGCAAGGGAGGGTATACACTGGCACAACCACTCGGAAGAACAATTTGGAAATATTATTTATTTATTTTATTTAATACAGAGTCTCCCTGTGTTACCCAGGCTGGAGTGCAGTGGTGCAGTCTTGGCTCACTGCAACCTCTGCCTCCTGGGTTCAAATGATTCTCCTGTCTCAGCCTCCCAAGTAGCTGGGACTACGGGCATATGCCAGTATACCCAGCTAATTTTTCTACTTTTAGTAGAGACACGGTTTCACCATGTTGGCCAGGCTGATCTTGAACTCCTAACCTCAAGTGATCCACCATCTTCGGTCTCCCAAAGTGGTGGGATTACAGGCGTGAGCCACCATGCCTGGCCTGGAAATTCTTTTAAAATGGAAAATGATTATATGCTGTCACCTACAGGGACACATTTTAAGGAGATCCTCCCACATATGCTCAAAGAGATAATGCAACATTTATTGCAGTTCTTTCTGTAAGAGAAAAAAAATTAAAAATGTAACCATTACTCAGAAGGTGAATGGTGGTAAACATACATGGTAAAATAGCTCTTAAATATAGCAAATTAGAATTACATGTTTTGAACTTCAACAAATCCCTCAAAGGAGTGAGAAAAAGATTGCAAAGGAACCAGAGTTTATGCCATTTATATATAAATGTTCGAAACCACTATTCTTCCCCTAGTGTAATAAAACTTTATCTGGGTATGTGGAAATCCAGAATACGGATTTCCTTGTAGCTAGATATGCCCCTGTTTAAGCTATGTTCAACAGGATATGAGGAGTGTTGTTCAGCCATTCTGGAAATCTTTCGTAAGGGACAGCTGAGGAAAACCTTTTAACTCCTTCACTTCCTCCTCCTACCTGTTTCCCCCCTGCCCCCCACCGCCCCTTATTCTTTCTGTATTGGTTTTCCAGGGCTACTATAAGCAGACAGGGAGAGTCTGCAGGGATTGTAGGAATTTAGTCCATTTGAGCAATCAACCTGTTTTACTTCCCCAACCCTGGGTAGAAAGAGGTCATCTTGTTGGTTTAAACCAGCTCCTGACAGATGATGAACCCAAGTGAACTTTTCTCATTACCATGCTTAAGTCTCTACCCTGGGAAAAACTATAGCTTCATTACCGTAGCCTGCAACCTATGTGCTGGCATGATGGCTCCCTGCGTCTGTGCATCTACATGGGATGACGTACCCTCTCTCCTCCCCATCATTTCATAAAACCCTTGTCACTTCCCCTCGGAGAGACACTGCTTTGGAGAATCCTCCCAGTGTCGTCCTTACTTGAGCCATGCAATGAAACTCCCGTTGACCAAAACCTGCCTCCTTGTGGAGAGTCATGTGTTATTCATCAGGAGAATGAACCCTGGTATTTTTCGGGTAACACTATTGTAGCAGAAAACTGTAAACCGGGTGGCTTTAAACAACAGAAATTTATTCCCTGACAGTTCTGGAGGCTTTAGAAGTCTGAAGTCAGTGCTCTCTGGGGCTGTAGAGGAGAATGGATTCTATGCCTTGCTCTTGGCTCCTTGTGCTGCTGGTGATCTTTGGTGCTCCCTGGCCACAGATACATCCAATATCTGCCCATATTCAGGTTGCATTCTCCTACATGTGTCTAATTCTGGATCTCTCCTCCTCTTATAAGGACACTCTTCATACTGGATCAGGACTCACCCTAAACCAGTATCTTAACTGAATCATATCTGAAAAGACCGTATTTTCAAATAAGGTCACATTCATAGGTATCGGGGGTTAGGACTTTCACCTATCTTTTGCGTGGACACAGTTCAACCCACACATTTTCCTATCCATCTCCTATATCTTTAATACTTCTAAACCTTTCTGTTGGTTGGAATGTGAATATGATGGCAGGAGCTGTAACAGCCATATTGGACCATTAGCAAATTCAGAAATAGACTCCAGGAATGGAGGACCTAAAAAAACGTCAAAGGAAGTTGGGTTTCTAACATAATAAAGAGGCCATATCAGGTCTAGACTACCTACGAAGACTCTTATATGCAAAGGAAATAAATATTTATCTTAAACCGCTTTTCTCTTTGGGGGTTTTTTGCACTTGCAGTAAAACCTAATTTTAATACACACACACACACACATACACATTTGCTCATATAATTTGTTGGACTCTAAGTGTGAACATACCAACCTTATGAAGTGTGGCTGTCTCTGAGGAAGAGAGTAGAGTGGGAAATGATGGTAAAAAGGAACTTTAACTTTCTCTGACACCTTTTATTTCTTTAAAAGAAGATAAATATACTAAAGGTTTAGCATTAATAGGAATTCTAGATGGTGGAAACTTTTGATAATATTAATATTTGAATTCTGAATTTTAAAAGTTTGTCCTTCCAGAATCTCCTCAAATATTAAGAGCACTCTATTGGCACCTTTTACTCCAAGTCACACGAATCAGTGTGGAATTCCTGGAATGCACTGACTATTTTTTCTTTTTTTGAGAGAGACTTTGGCTTTCTCACCCAGGCTGCAGTGCAGTGACGTGATCTCAGGACACTGAGATCTTGAACTCCTGACCTCAGGTGATCTGCCCACCTCTGCCTCTCAAAGTGGTAGGATTACAGGTGTGAGCCACCATGCTCAGCCCCTGCGCTGGCTATTTTTGACCCTCTCTGGACATACTACCTGCCCTGATTGGACTGTCCTTCTTTTCCTCACCTGGATATCACCTAAGCATCCTCCAATCTCAGCTGCAAGTTAATGATAGGTGATGAGACATTTAAGTAAACATTTGAAAAACTGTGAAAATTAGATTTCCATCAGATTCCCTAACAAAAGCCCAGTAGATGATTCATTTTTTATAATTGCTTAAATTACAAAAGTAACACTTGCTCACTGTAGGAAATCCAAAGACCAGTATTACAGAAGTTGATAAAAGCAAAATTGAAATTTGCCTTTTATCATCTCCATTGTATCCCAGGCACAACTAATCTGTATAAAGATTTAAATATCTTCAAAGCAAACGATAGAGTACTAGGATAAAATTGGGGAGTATTTAAAAAACCCAATGGTAGGAATGAATATTTCTTATGTGGAACAGAAGGCAGAGACTTTAACCAGATTCTTCTGTAAATAAAACAGTTTTTAAAATCGTACATCAATGAAAAACTGGGAAAATATCTGCAACATATACAATGGACCAGAATGACAATATCCTTAATATATAAAGGGATATTTCAAATTCATACATGAAGAAAGAACACAACCGGCATTTTTTTTTTTTTGAAACTGAGGTTCACTCTGTTGCCCAGGTTGGAGTGCAGTGGTGTGTTCTCAGCTCACAGCAACCCTCCTGGCTTCAAGCTGTTCTTGTGCCTCAGCCCTCCAAGTAGCTGGGATTACAGGGACCCGCCACCACAGCTAATTTTTGTATTTTTAGTAGAGATGGGGTTTCGCCATGTTGGCCAGGCTGGTCTCGAACTCCTGACCTCAAGTGATCCACCCTACTTGGCCTCCCAAAGTGCTGGGATTACAAGCATGAGCCACTGCACCCAGCCTCATTTTCTTTTTATTCATCGATATGGTTACAATGAGAAAAATGTTTTGAAAGGTCTCAGTTGAAGCATCTCATCCTTTGGGAAGCCTTCCTGACCTCCAGTCCTTATAAATACCCTATGTGTTTTCACTGTGTGTAATGCAAAGGTTATATCAGCCAGGTTAATTTTTGTATTTTTTGTAGACCCGGGGTTTCACCATGTTAACCAGGCTGATCTCAAACTCCTGACCTCAAGTGATCTACCCCCCTTGGCTTCCCAAAGTGCTGGGATTACAGACATGAGCCATTGCGCCCAGCCATAACAGGCAATTTTGGAAAGCAAAAACTAGGTGTAACTGATACATAAATATAAAAAACATCTATTGATGGGGAGAATGTAGGGTAATTTGTACGTTCATATTGGTGGAATTGAAAATCAGCAAAACTTTCTAGAAGAAAATCTGGTGCTATGTACCAAAAGCCTTAAAATAGATATAATATCCCCCTTTACTAATGATTTGGATGTCTGGGGTTTAAGTTACCTGTAGACAGTACAGTAAAATATTCTGAGAGAGAGAGCACATTCACATAGCTTTTTTTTTTCTTTTGAGACGGATTCTTACTCTGTAGCCCAGGCTGAAGTTCAGCGGCGCAATTTGGCTCACTGCAACCTCTGCCTCCTGGGTTCAAGTGATTCTTTTGCCTCAGCCTCCCAAGTAGCTGGGACTAAAGGCGCTGACAGCGTGCCTGGCTAAATTTTTTGTATTTTTAGTAGAGATGGGGTTTCATCATGTTAGCCAGGATAATCTCGATCTCCTGACCTTGTGATCCACCCACCTTGGCCTCCTAAAGTGCTGGGATTACAGGCGTGAGCCACCACACCCAGCTTCACATAACTTTTATTACTGCATATTGTCATAATTTTTAAATTAATTTTTTGCTAATCTTTTATTGTGCACAATTTATAAGATAAACTTTATCATAGGTGTGTATAGATAGTTAAAAAAAAAAAAAACAGAGTATGTATAGGATTTAGTGCCATTCTTGCTTCCAGCCATCCCCTGGGGGTTTTGGAAAGTATACCCTACACCACCACCCCGTGGATAAGGGGATCTGGTAGGCATGATTTTGACTCAGTGATTTCACTAGGAATCCATTATGAGAAAATAAAGAGGATGTGGGTAAGCTACAAACCTGTTCATCTCAATGTTGCATATAGTAGCAAAGAAAACTGTAAATGACCTATTTATAATCTTCATTAAACAAATGATGGCATATTTGTTCAACAGAATAGTATGACGGTTATTAAAATGACTTAATTTCTTCAGAAGATGTTTGCAGTGTATTAAGAGAAAAATTTAAAATTGTATATATTACATAATCCATCTTTTTAAAAAGGGTGTCCATATATGTATATCATACAGACAGGAGACTGGAAGAATATATACCAATATGTGTAAGGGGGTTTGTTTCAGAGGCTTGGGGCTATGGGTAATTTTCATTTCCTTTTTTTTATTTTTATTTTTTTTGAGACATAGTTTTACTCTTATCGCCCAGGCTGGAATGCAGTGACATGATCTTGGCTCACTGCAACTTCCACCTCCTGCATTCAAGCAATTCTCCTGCCTCAGCCTCCTGAGTAGCTAGGATTACAGGCACTCACCACCACACCCGGCTAATTTTTGTATTTTAGTAGAGACAGGGTTTCACCATGTTGGCCATGCTGGCCTTGAACTCCTGACCTCAAGTGGTCCTCCCGCCTTGGCCTCCCAAAGTGCTGGGATTACAGGCATGAGCCACTGTGCCCAGCCTTATTTTATTTTTATTTATCAACATGTTTACAATGAGGAAAATGTGTAAAAAGGTCTCAGTTGAAGCATCTCATCCTTTGGGAAGCCTTCCTGCCCTCCAGTCCTTATAAATATCCTTCCTGTGTGTTTTCACTGTGTATATCTCACGAGACTAGCAGGCGGAACTTTTAAGTGTTAATTTCCTTGTTCTGTTCATTGTTCATCACTAGGGAATAACCTCCTTGAGGAAAAGAGACATGGCTTGCCTCTTCATTGCGTTCTCAATTTATAGTTTGAAGAATGTTTGTTGAATGATGAATTGAAAATACCCTCTTACTTGGTCTTTTAAGTAACTATCTGCCAGCATCTCACTGTTTAATAATTTATAAAATTGGAAATAAAAAAATTCCAATGGTAGTGAGTAATTGCTTCAAACTCTGGTTTTGCAGATGGAGAAACGGAGGCTGGGGAGAGACAAAGTGATGACTGGTGTTGCATAGCTGGCTAACGGTAGGCTAGGACTAGATTTGCTCTCGTGGTTTTTCTCCCAAGGCTTTCACAGACCAGGCTGCCTAGCGGGCCTCCTGATTTGCTTTTGTCGTATGGGGAAATCCGACACACTGAGAACTGTGAAAGGGGGTGAATGTTTCTGGTTAGGGCAGGAGGGGGCGGTGGGAAAGGGAGAAATCTGGGTGTTCATGAGAAACAAGGTTCAGAACTAGATTTTATGATACTCCAGCTGTCTCCATGCTCTGAAATTTTGTGTGTATGCACACGTTTACTTCATGGGGAAGAAACTGCAAGAAAATTTATTTCAGGCAGCCTAACAAATGCAACCTCTAAGACAGCCACCCGCTCAAATCTGTTCAAGCTGTTCCTTTCTTTTCTCTAATGTGCCCTGATGGTCTCCCCACCTCTTGAATTTGCTGGGTCGTTGCATCTCTGTTTCCACCTGGCTGCATCTGAGTAGCTGCAGTGTCAGTGAGTGAATTTGGGCTCCCAGCTGGGAGCCTCGGCAAGTTTATCTCTGAAAATGGACCTATCTTCACACGTAATCGTGTCTCTGTGTCCACGGTCTCCGAGCAAACAGCTGGAAAGTGAGTTGCGTTGACCAAGTAGTTGGTCTGCATGGGGCTTTCTGGATGACAGATATTTTGATATTTAATCCTCAAAAGATTTTGATATTTAGTCCTTAAAACCATTCTATGAGGAAGAGCTACCATCCCCATTTTGCAGATCAGAATACTGAGTCCCAGGGAGAGAAGGTCACTTGCCTGGGGTTATACAGCAGCAAGTGGGTGAAGCTGGCTGAGAAAGCGGAGGGTTTTGGATACGAGAAAGTTAAATTTGCTTTCCTCTTTCTGGTAGGTAGCATTTGCAAGGAGCTGTGTGTTTAAAAACAAAAAGTAACTTTAGTGTTCATAATACTTAGGAACATGTAATAAACACTGAACCTGGCTATCTACCTTAGACTGCACGATTTGATGAGAAGAAATTCAATGTAGCCATTTTTAAGAGACCCTTGTCCCTTCCTCAGTTTATACAAGTATCTTAGGACTTGTGAGTTATTGGGAAAAATGAAGCCCAAGTTTTCTGTGGGTATTGTTATTATTACTATTATTTTTGAGATGGGGTCTTGCTCTTATCAGCCAGGCAGGAGTGCAGTGGTGTGATCTCAGCTCACTGCAACCTCGGTCCCCTGGGCTTAGGAGATCCTCCCTCCTCAGTATTTTAAAATGCACACCACCACGCCTTGCTATGTTGTTATTTTTTCGGTAGAGATGAGGTTTTACCATGTCGCCCAGGCTGATCACAAACTCCTGAGCTCAAGCAATCTGTCTGCCTTGGGCTCCCAAAGTGGGGGGATTAGAGGTGCTAGCCACCAGCCCTGTGGGTGTCATTGAAGGTGATTTTTTTTTTCCTGCTCTGGATGGCTCAGAGGTGTCCCATGAAATGTCATCTCTGTGGACCACAGATTCAGCCGCAGATACCCACACTGATGCTGTAGTATCACACACACTGCACAGGCCTGCAGCAGTCATTGTTTTCATCGACAAGTGTTTGTTACCAAGGCTTCCACACCTTGCAAAATAGCCATCCTAGTCTTGTGGATGTATCATCCTAGGAGTGGGTTACTTCTTCTCTATTCACACACCAGAGCCAAGCCCCCTGCAGGGGAGTAGGGGTGCCCAAATATACAAGATCCCATAGCCCTGCTTGCCATCTTGAGATGCGGATAACTTTTTTTTTTTTTTTGAGACAGAGTCTCACTCTGTCGCCAGGTGCCAGGCCAGAGTGCAGTGGCATGATCTCAGCTCACTGCAACCTCCGCTTCCTGGGTTCAAGCAATTCTGCTGCCTCAGCCTTCCGAGTAGCTGGGACTACAGGCACACACCACCATGCCCAGCTAATTTTTGTATTTTTAGTAGAGATGGGGTTTCACCATGTTGGCCAGGATGGTCTCCATCTCTTGACCTTGTGATCCGCCCGCCTCGGCCTCCCAAAGCACTGGGATTACAGGCGTGAGCCACTGAGCCTGGCCAAGATGCAGATAACATTTTTATCATTCTCTTTAAAGTTTTAGTTTTCTTATTTTGTTGAGCTATAGCTTATATACACTAAAATGCACAAATCTTAAGTACACAGATCAGAGGAATTGTATATAGGTATATGTCTTATGTAACCACCATCCAGATCTAGTCATAGAACATTTTCATTATCTTAGGAAAATCTCTCATGGCTTATCCCAGTTAGTACCCCAATGTCAGATGTAATAACCATTGCTGATCTCAATCACTGTAGCTTAGCTTTGCCTGTTTTTGCCGTTCATATAAATGGCATGATCCAGAAGATACTCTTGTGTTTCTAGCTTCTTTTGCTCAAAATGTTTTTGAAAATCATCCATGTTACTTGATTTTACCATATTTCATTCGATTTTTATTAACGTTTCATCTTACATTGTATTTGCATACAGCAGTTACCGCTTTTCCTTTTTATAGACCTTTGCATTGTTTCCAGTTTGGGACTATTAAGAATAAAGTTTCTATGAGCATTCTTGTACAAATGTTATTGTGGGTATACATGAGATGGTTTGGCTGTGTCCCCACCCAAATCTCATCTCAAATTGCCATCCCCATGTGTCAGGGGAGGGACTTGGTGGGAGGGAGGTGATTGGATCACAGGGGTGATTTCCCCGATGCTGTTCTAGTGATAGTGAGTTCTCACAAGATGTGATGGTGTTGTGACTGTTTCTTTCTCTCTCCTGCTGCCTTGTGAAAGACATGCCTGCTTCTCCTTCGCCTTCCACCATGATTGTAAGTTTCCTGAGGCCTTCCCAGCCATACAGAACCGTGAGTCAATTAAACCTCTTTCCTTTATAAATTACCCAGTCTCTGGGAAGTTCTTTATAGTAATGTGAAAATGGACTAATATAAAACTAATTTCTCTTGGGTATAATCCTAAGATTGAAAGTGGGAGTCATAGGGTCTTACTTAATTTTACTGGGAACTGGCAAGTTGTTTTCCAGAGTAATTGAGTTATTCTGTATTATATATTCCCACTAGCAATGTGTGGGAGTTCCAGTCACTCCATATCCTTGCCAGTACATATATCATTCTTTTTTATTCTGTCTCAGCTTACAGGAAAACAGGATTATTATTTTCTCCATCAGAGTTTTCTGCCATATTGTACTTGCTGCCATATTGCATATATGTCACTGTTCCTACTGGGGGCATAAAACAAAAAATTTGAAGTTCATGGTTTGTCGTTTTCACTCTGGATTTCTCCCAACTGCCATTTACCTTTCCTTGTCCCCTACCCCAAACCCTACTTACTTTAAGACTGTTAGGAAAAATGGAAAAGAATATAGATCAAGTAGCTATCTTGTATTATATTCAAAGTAAAATGTATATTAGAGAAGTAGGTATAAGAAAATCTTCATTTAGGGCCAGGCGCAGTGGCTCATGCCTGTAATCCCAACACTTTGGGAGACTGAAGTGGGTGGATCACCTCAGGACAGAAGGTTGAGACCAGCCTGGTCAACATGGTGAAATCCCATCTCCACTAAAAATACAAAAATTCGCCAGGTGTGGTGGCGCACGCCCATAATCCCAGCTACTTGAGAGGCTGATGCAGGATAATCACTTGAACCCAGGAGATGGAGGTTGCAGTGAGCAGAGATCACACCCCTGCACTCCAGCTTGGGTGTCAGAGTGAGACTCTGTCTCAAAAAAAAAAAAATGCGGGAGGAAGAATCTTCATTTGGGTACAATCTAGTGTAATGGAAAATTCTAGGATTCTGGGTTCAGATGGCCCTGTCCCTTACTGACTATAACTTTAGACACATCACTTAATAGCATGGAATTTCTGAGTCATTGACTATAAAATACAGAGAGTAAAAATTAAATGACACAGAGAGTGTTAAACATTATGCTACAGACTAGGTACTTCTTCTCAAGTACATTTCAGTTTTAGTTTGTATTGGTTAGGATGTGCTGTGGTAACATGTAGTCCCCAAATCTCAGTGGTTTAGCACAATGGAAATTCATTTCTTACATTCTATTTCTAACCCTGGTTGTTGGAGCTTCTCATCAGTCGCTTAGGAACCTAGTCTAAAGGAGACCTCACTTTGACAACAGGTTACATGAATAATGGCATTGAGTGCTAGTGGGGAAAGTGGAAGGTGAATTCAGGTGTCAGGTCAACAAATGTGTGCTGAGGAACCTATTCTGTGATAAACATTGGAAAGACAAACAACCACAACAACAAAATACTGTACCTGCTTCCAGGAGCTCACAGTGTAACAATAACAACAATAACAAGGACAACAGCAACCGCAGCTGCAGCAGCCAAAGGTTTCTGAGCCCTTACTAAGCCCAGCACGGTATCGTGAACTTGTTTTATGCTGCAGATATTTTCCAAATCACAAAACTCAGATAAGGGAAAACAGAACTTAATTTTTCTGTAACTGATTTTAATTTGACTATTAAGCACCCGCTTTCACTGTAAAATTGAATTAGAGAAAATGTAATCACTTCTGGTTTAAATCTCTTGTGGATACTACTCAGTTGACCCAACTTTTTCTCCCTTGTATTTCTCAGTATCTTTCTCCCTGTGTTTAAAGTTCCTGTTGTGAGGTGTAGGCTTTAGTCTTGAGACATACCAGACTTTGGGCAGAAGTATCATCACCTGTTGTTATCTGTTCCCACCTAGTGTAGCTACGTGTCCCTTTGTTTCTACCAGTGCTGATTGATCATGGTTCTATAGTAGCCTTTTGTTTAGGGTCAATGCATCCACATCCCTAATCCCCAAATGTGAGAATGTCGGTCTTCTGGTTCTCACAGCCATTTGTGTGCCCTTCTTGGAAACTTAGATGCTCTCGGCTGCCCTCTCCACACCACACTGGCATGAGGATCTGCAAGGCTGCCCTCAATCCTCTCCACCCAGAGAATCCCTGTAGCCATTTCTACTCTGTGGCTTGGGTACCGTGTAGGACAAAGAACTTCTCTATAAATCATATAGACTCCTGGGAAATGAACCAGTGGCTCCCCTGCTCTGGGATTTCCCTATACTTATTTATGACTGTTTTCATCATCCTAGACCATAGTTACTCTGTTTATCCAGGGTCAACATAGACAAACCTAATGGTTTTAAGTGACCTTAAAAAAATTGCTCCTGAAAAGATAGGCCAATCAGTGTTCTAGCTAAAGATGGAAACTAATCAATACTATTTTGTAATATGGATACTAATGGTGCAAGTTCAGGACTGAAATACAAGCAAAGGCCTGAAGCTAGAATCAATATGAATTAGGATTCTGTGTCCATTCATCATGAAGGCTGATCAGTTGTTGGCTTTGAACAGAAGACTCATGCCTTGTTTAGAGCTGTCAGTGGTGGGGAGTAAATTAAAATGTGTGCTTCACTAGTGTGTTTGCATTTTAAATCACTGGAAATCCCTGTGTGACCTAAACTGGAAGTTTTCTCATATGCAGAGGGACGGAGTTGGAACAGATAGTTGATCCCTAAGTACCCTTCCAGCTATGAGGTATTCTGTTTCATAATAGGATGGTAAACAATCTTAACTCATTCCTTTGTAACTTAATTTTTCTCCATCAGGGAAGAATAGCAGCCAGTGCTTGGTATTTAAGGAAAACATACATTTATAACTCATTTATATGCAGTCATATACATTATAAATGAGAGTCCAAAAGATACCTCCCTTAATAAGCAAGTGAGAATTTATGAACTCCTTTGCTTCCAACTCACTGCTATTATTTATCTTGTATTAATGGCCTCTCTACCCAGTAGACTGCTCTGAGTCTGTTACCTTTCTTTTTTTTAATGGTGTCTTTCAGATTTGGTGCAAGCCACTGGGCTCTCGGCTCATTTGCAGTTTCTCCATTGTTTATGAATACACTGATTTATGTCATGGTGATGTAATGGCTCATTTCGGATCTAATTTTGACTCGCAAAATTTGATTCAAGGCATCTGAATCAATTTTGATTCAAGGCATCTGAGCACGTCTTGTGGGCTCAACAAGCATCTAGTTATATGAGTTGATTTTCATGATGATGGTGGTTGTAAGCGGCGATTGAGAAGGTGGTTTATAAATGATGTCTTGGGGAGAAGGACATAGTTATAATGACTGCTGGCTTTGGGGACAGACATTCTTATTCCCACTTTCTATCTCTGTGATGTTGAGGGAGGTTAACTAGATTTTGGGGGGCCTTGTTTATGTATCTACAGAATGAGCACAATTATAACCAAACTCCTATGGTGGTATTAAGAGTTCGACATGGTAATATATGTAAAAGGACTTAGCATCTTGCCTTGCACAGACTAAGTGTTAAGTAAACCTTAGCTACTGTTGTAATATTTCCTCCACACCTGGTCCCATAAACTTGTTTCTCAATTTTTCATCATGGAGGGCTCTAGGGAGAAGCCAACAGAGCCGTTTTCACAAGATACCATGTGAAATGTTAAGGTGGGTCCAGAGGTCCTAGAATTTACATTTAAATCCAGGAGCAAAGAAAATGAGTTATTACTGTTTGTCCTTTAGGCTGGTAAGACTTAGGGGAGGTAAGGGTACATTTATATTTGCTTTCTTATATCTATACCTTTCTTTTTGTCTTGGTGGTGTTTTTCAAATTGACAGAGCCACAAACTAACTAGAAGGCACCCCTACATACTCCTCAGTAAGAATAATAGCTAACATTTGGAGCATGTACTATATATGTCAGGCACAATCTTATGTGCTTTTACATGAATATCTCATAGAATCCTCACAATAATCTTTTGAGGGAGATCATTATTTTATGAAAAAACAGAGGCTTAGGAAGATGAAGCCAGTTTTGGTTTGTATCAGTAAGGATGAACTGTGTTGTGCTGTGGTAACAAGCAGCTCCAAAATTTTAATGGTTTGGCATAATGGTAATTTACTTCTTACTCTTACTGTATTTCTAACACTGACTGTTTGGAGTTTTCTCATCAGTCTCTTAGGAACCTAGGCTAAAGGAGACTTGACTTTGACACCAAGTTGCACGGATGATAGCACTGAGTGCTAGCTGGAGTAAATTCAGGTTTTGAATCATTTATGCAACAAATGTCGTCAATAAAAGAGGGAGCTGACATTCAAGGCTTGCCTGCCTAGAGCACCCAAACTTAACCACCCCATTGTGAACATTATCCCACAACCCTCAAAGCCCTCACATTTTCACCAACTAGTTCTTTTCCTTTTGTGATTGATGATGCAATTTCAGTATTCTAAATGTTATATTTTCATAGATTGAGGTTGCTGAGACCATTCACACAAAGCCATCTAGCCATAAGTTTCAGAGAAACCATGCCATGCAGTTGTAAATTTCTTCACTTCTCCCACTGGTACAAGGGCTTCATGTGAGCAAAGATTTGCAAATGGTGTTCACATCCAAACACTTGACACTTCTTATTTTTGATCACAATATCTTTTGCTTGCCACTTTTGGCACTCTGCTTGTGCAGCCTTCTCTAGTATCCAGATAACAGCTATTTTCTGTTAGCCAACTACCCTCCATTGAAGGTCCCAGTATCCTTATACCTGCAGAAAAAATTACCTGGAAAGAGTACACTTTTCTCAGAGCCCAGATGGTGACAGATTGTACCATGATGATTTTTGTTTACCTGCACTGGTGGATTTTCCTCTCCTGCTGGAGGTGAAGATCTCATTCTGCAAATGCACTAATGATGTGTAATTATCATCACTGCAAGCCTTCTATACATCTGGGCTAATCGTTCCAGCTTCCATGATGATTCTCATATTTTACCCAATTCCATACTTGAATGGTTCTGTCCTGCCCCTGGTAACAGTAACAGTTGGCATCTAGGTAAACTTAAATATACTAGCTTTATATACCTGGCTCATAACATGTGATGATAACAGCAATCACCACATAAGTTTCAATTATATCTTTCCTCACAGAATGGAGATACTCTTGGTTGAATATTTAATTCAGTTTTGTTAAAATTTGAAGTCACCTTAAAACAGCCCTGCCTAAATATTTAACATCAGGAATTCATGAGCAATGGGACCCCAAGGACAAAAAAAAAGGAATGTGCAGTCAAATCCAGCCTTGCTTGTCACAGCAGACTGGAGCGTCAGGAATTATTAAGCAGGCACTGGGAAAAACAAAGGGCATAATGCTCTTTTCATTGAAGTAATTTTTCTCAATGCAAAATGCAGTTTTGGAGTCTATGTGGGATAATTTCCACCCATTTTGCATGTAGAAGATATGCATCCAAGTCCTCCATCTCAGAGGTGGAAAAAATATCTGTATTTTCTTTATGTCTACTAAACTTCACCCTAAACCCTAAACAGTTAGGTTGGTTAAAATTAAAAAAAAAAAAGTCAATACTGAGGCTTCCCTACCCCTAGAGTTTATTTATTATAGTATTTATTGAATTGAATACTTGAAATAGGACTTTCTGCTGAGGTGTACATGGTCTGAAACCACGTAACTATCTTCTGTTTTAAGCTTGGAGCTCAAGACCCTTTGGAGGGGTTGCTGTCCCCTTACCCTGGGGTCCTGCTTTCAGAGGGGTACTTGATAGCTTGTCCTTTAATATCTAAATTTATTGGGCGCAGCTCCTTCATAAAGGCCAAAGTTGCTATTGTTTGTGAGACACTGACTTCCTACGTTTAGCCCCCTTTCAATTTCTAGGGGTGAAAATCCTGCCTCTTTCTGCTAGTTTCCCCTTCCATGGTCTGATAAATCCAGTTCATGTCTTCATCTTGTGAATCCTCTGCAATGTGCTCTGGCAAAAAACCCTAAGATCTCTTTGAGATGGAAGACCAAACATACAGCAAAGAAAACACAGATTAATAATTCAAAAAGTTATCTGCCACTGGTAAAAAAGGAAAAAAAATAGAATCAAACCATTAATTTCTCACTACACTTTCTCCTGCAGCAGTGAATATACTATAAGGCTTGGATCCTATGATAATTGGAATAAGGTTTACAGAGCTGTATTCTGTTTCCTAATTGGATCATTAGCAGTTCTTCAACCATCTTATCTCATGGGTCTCCATCTTGCCTTTTATGGTTGGGGTGGTTTTCTTTTCCTCCCCCTTTTAGATTTTGATTTTGCAAATAAGGACTGAGAAGTGGCATTAAGATCAGCCTCATTATCACGTTGCAGTTTGGCAGCATATTCCTCTCTCCATCTTTATTAGCAGAGTCTCTGATTTTTTAAGCTCATTTGCATAATTTCTAACATCCTGGGTTTATTCAGAAGGCCTTTTGATGAAGGAATGAAGAAGATCTTCTGTACTCCAAAGGGCTCTTCATTAAGACATAGTGGAACACAGCACCTAAGAACGCAGACTCCGCAGGCAACTGAAAAGCCTGGATTTGAGTTCTACTTAGCCACTTCCTGGCTGTGTGACCCTTGGGAAGTTACTCTGCATCTTTGAACCTCAGTTCCTCCATGTGCAGCAATAGCAGGTACATCTCATGACCAATCTGAATCACTCCATGGAAAATACCTCAGTGTCCTGTTCATACTATTGGGTATTGTTATCATTATCCTTTTCTCTTTGTTAATGTAAACATTTTACTAAAGAACGACATACATACAGAAAAGTGCCTGTGTCATGAGGATAAAGCTCAAGAGGTTTTCAGAAATTGACACATCTGAGTCACCAGCATCCAGATCAACAAACAAAGCAGTAGCAAACTCTAAGAGCACTTTCACAACTCTTTCACACCACTAAATCCTTTCCCCCAAGGATTAACCACTCTCCTGACTTCTAACAATTGCAGGTTAGTTTTACCTATTTTTGAACTTTCTATAAATGGAGTCATACAGGATGCACTATTTTTGTCTGATTTCCTTTTCCTGATAATTTTTGTGAGATTAATCCTCTGTTTTAGCAGAAATAATTCATTTTTCATTGCTATATAGTGCTCCATTTTGGGACTATGCCACAATTTTTTAGCCATTCTACTTTTGATGTACATTTAGGTTGTATCTGATTTTGGGCTTGAAATACAACGATGCTATAGTATATTCTAATGCATATCTTTTGGAGAATCTGCATATGTATACATTTTTATAGGTATGTAAGCATGAAATTACTGAGTCACAAGTTAAGGATCTGTTTAACTTTGGTAGACACTGCCAGTGTTCCCAAGTGGTTGTAAAATTTACATTCCCTCCAACAGTGAGAAAGAATTCCAGTTGATCTACATTCTTAACCAGTGTTTGGTACCATTGATCTTGTTCATTTCAAACAATATGGTGGATATGTAGTCATATTATATTGTAAGTTATCTACTAGATAGCTGATACTCTATTTTTTCAACTTTTCATTTGAAAATAATTTCACATTTATAGACAAATTGCAAGACTGGTACAAAATTGTACGTTCTTCACCCATATTCATCAACTGTTCATCATTTTCCACATTTGCTTTATTATTTTCTCTCTGTAGGCACACACATATTGGTTTTTAAAAATATGAGATAAGTTTCAGATATCATGCCTCATTTACCACTAAATATTTCAGAGTGTGTGTACCAAGAACTCTCTCTTAAATAAACACAGTATAGTAATGAAAATCAGAAAAACTCAACACTCATACAATATAATTATGTAACCTATAGATCTTATTAAAATTTTTCCAAATGTTCCTATAATGTTTTATAGCATATTTTTTCAGGCTCTGGATTCAGTCCAGGATCATGCATTACATTTCTTTTTCATGCCTCTGTAGTCTCCTTTAATATGGAAGGTTTCCTGGCTCTTTTTGTCTTTCAGGATATTCACATATTTTGAAGAGCATAAGAATGACTGTAATTTTGGCTTACTGGATGTTTCCTGATTAGATTCAGGTCATACGTTTTTGTTGAATTATTATACAAGTGGCAGTGTGTTCTTCTCAGTATGTGATGTTGGTTTGTTCTATCATTATTGATGTTGACTTTGATCACTTTATTAAAGTAATGTATGCCAGACTTTTTCACTATAAAATTACTTTCGTCCCTTTGTAATTAATAAATAATTTTAGGGGATATACTCTGAGGCTGTGTAAGCATCCTGTACTTCATCAAATTTTAACCAATTACTTCAGCATCTATTGATGATTCTTGCCTGAATCAATTATTACTATGACGGTTGCAAATGATAATTTTCTAATTCTATTATTCCTCTCCATTAATTAGTTTGCATTCTACAGTAAGGACGTGATTTTCCTTCCCTCCATTAATTAATTAATCACTCATCACAGTGGAGAAATAGACATTAGATCAAGAAGAACAACACCGTGATACATGCTAGAATAGTGCACATGACAAAGGAAACAGCACTTGAGATCTGAAAGACAGGTAAAAATTAGGCTATCAAAGAGGACCACAAAAAAAAAGTGAGGCAGTGGGAAAAGCACAAGCAAAGGCTGGGAGTTGAAAGAGAACCTGAGAAAAATTCAGCATGGTTGGGGTGTAGCAAGTGAAGGGAAACAAGTGAAGGTTGAGAGGCTGGAAGGAAAGCCTGAGGCGCTCATTAAGATTAACTCCTCATTCATGACAGTGGATTTCTCTATTTGGAAAGACTTTTTTCACTGTGTCTGCCCATGTCAGGTCCACCTAGACTCAAATTCTCATCTATTTCTTTTAACTATTGCTTTTAAACAGAAAATCGCCAAGTTTAGTGGCTTAGAACAATGCTTTGTTATGTCTTGAGCTTTTGTGGGTCAGCAATGGGGGCAAGGTTCAGCAGGGTGGTTTTTCTACTTCATGTGACATTCGCTTCAGTCTCTCACTTAGCTGCCTTCTTGATTGCCTGGGTTGTGTTTGGAAGCCCAAGAAGCTTTTCTCTTACATTTCTGGGTACTTGGTGCCTCTTCACATGACCTCCCTCCCTCCGTGTGATAACTCACTGGCTAGTAGACAAGCATAAGCATCTTTACAGCATGGTGGCTCCTTCTAAGAGCAAAGTGGAAGCTGCCAGGACTCGTAAAGGTTATTACTGGCACAAGGCACTTCCATTGCATTCTATTGACATGTTATTAGGCCGGCTCAGATTTCATTGGGAGAAAAAATGGAGTTCATTTTTTGACAAGGAGGGAAGGAATTGTTTGCAGTCATCTTTAGAGACAATCTATTATGCCACGTCTTCCAGGAAGTCTTCTCTGACGTCTCCTGTCTCATTTTCTACCAATTTATCAAAATTACTGTTCTAGATCATTATTAGGCTCATTTTATATAGTGCTTTGTGGTATTTCCAAAATTTTCCAAGTGTCAATGTTTTAGCTTTACTGATTCCTAGAGTAGGCCCTTTTTTACTTAAGTGCAGTAATTATCTAATTATATCCACTGAAGAAGATAAAACTACTTTTATTTTTTAAGAGAAAGAAAACCAAGTCCCAGAAGGAAAACACAAATTGCCTAAGGTTGTCTGACAAATTAGGGGTAGAGTCAGCATTGAAACCCAGGTCTGCAGTTCTAAAATTGTGTTGCAATCTTCCTACATATAAAATAATCATTTACTGAGCACAAACTGCATGCTAGTTCCTTGCTTAGTGCTAGGGATTGAGATATGTGTAAATGCCCTTAGTCTAACAGGGAAGGAAGATGTGTAAACAAATACTGACTACACAATATTTAAAGGAAGTACTGACTACACAGTATTTAAAGGCATAGCATGTTAAGTGCTGAAGTGGAGTTCTGAGACCCCAGATCAGGGTTCATCAACCCCACCAGGAAAGGTTGGGGAAGTCTTGACCATGGCAGAGACATTTGAATTGCAGCTTGAAGGTTAAATAGGAATTCAGTAAGGAGAGCAGCAGGGAGGGGAGACTGATGGGAGATGAAGTTAGAAAATTAAGTTCCAACTGTAAAGAAAGGGAACGAAAGGCAATCAATGTCATTGAGCATCCCTTATAAATTCTCACATGCCTTGTCCCATTGAATCCTAAAACTATCGCTGAAAAGGCTATTCTCATATTCTCATTCTTAAAGCTAGGAAACCAAAGTTCAGAGAGATCAAATCATATACCAAAGACCACATTACATAGTTTAGACTTTATCTTGTAAATATCAGGAAGCAACATTTTCAAAACCAGCGCATGACCTGACCTGACAGAGAAATGAACATTGTTGTCATATGGAGATGGGAAAGAATGGGTAGAGGGTAGTAGGTTTGGTAGGTTGTTTTACTACCAGCCATGAATTGATGAGGACCTTGATGAATTCAATGGCAACAGGATGGAGAGGAGGAACTGAATTGAACTTAGGGTAGTGTTTATAAGACATAAATAATGAGACTGAAGCACTGGTAGGATACAAAAATGAAGGGAGAAGAGTCAAGAATTCAAAGCTTCTAAGTTTGGTTGATATTTTCATCAATGGGGTTATGGGAGTCATAGAGCTCAACTGATGTCCCTTACTTGCTTCACAAATATCTCTCAATATTGTCTATACCTGAAAATGCTGATAAGATAATAATACTACCTACCTCATTAGCTGACTTAAATGAGCTAACACATGAATGGTGCTGAGCACAAAGCTTGGCCCATGGCAGTGAATATTCATTCATTCATTCATTCATTCAGTGAGTGTCTACTGGAATGAATATCTCATTCATTCATTCATTCAGTGAATATCTACTGGATACCTTCCACAGGCCAGAAACTCTCTTAGGTCCTGGGAAGACAGACTATAAATAAGATTCTCAAAGTTCCTATGCTTATGGAGGTTACATTTGTAATATGTCTTGTTCTTACACAACACACAATAATTCAAAAGTTAATTGCAGAGAATAGTAAATACACGAAAGAAACCCATAGGCTAAGAGATAAAGGGAAGCTGTCAGGGACACTTTAGGTGGGGAATGATTCTTAACTGTAAGTGACCTGCCCTACCATCACCCAGCAGACATTTGGCAATGTCAAGAGACTTTTTTGATGATCACAGCATGGAGGAAAGTACTACTGGCATCTAGTAGGTAGAAGCCAGAGATGTTGCTGAACACCCTGCAGTGCACAGGACAGCCCTCCAACGCAAAGAATGATCTGTTCTCAAATGTCAACACTGCTGAGATTGAGAAACCCTGAGACAAGGTTTTGAAAGAAAGTCTTTTCAATGAGGGTGTATTTGGGCTGAAAGCTCAAAGATGAGGAGGAACCAGTTATGAGAAGGGCTGACCAGTGAGCATTTCAGAAAGAGGAAAGAGGAACTGCAAAGTCCAGAGGAGGGAAAGAACTTCTTGTATTCAGGGATCAGAAAAGAGAACAAATGATTCAAGCTATGAGGATGAGACTTGGCAAGTGCAGAGATTAGAAAAGAAGTTAGTGGCTGGATCATGCAAGATCTTAGAAGCCACATAAAGAGTTTGTCTTCTATTCTAAGAATACTAGGAAGCCATTTGAGCACACTGAAATAAGACACACCCTCTGTTCAGTTTTACATTTCACATTTTAAAAACTCACGCTGGCTGCATTGTGGATTAAAGAGAGTAGAAAATATCAGAAGCCTGTTGCAGTAGCTCATGCAAGAGATGGTGACATGGAGGCTAGGATTTTATCAGTGGAGGTGGAGAGAAATGGACAGGTTAGAAATATATTTTGGAGATAGAGCAGACAGCACTTAAAGACATCAGATCCCAGGAATGAGGGGAAATAAAAAATCAAGGATGACTCCTAGGTCTTTAGCTTGAGGCACTGAGTAGGTGGTGGTGGTGTTGACTGAGTTGGAAAGATGTCAGAAGGAATGGGTTTGGGAGGTTGTTTAGGACTTACAGGTTTGAGATGCTAATTTTTTATCCCAGTGAATATGCAGGTATGCAGACAGCTGGATATACAGATCTGAAGCTACTGGGGGAGGTCAGGGCTGGATAAGTATGTTTTATTACCATTATGTGTTATGACATATTTTATAATGTAATTTCTTCTTACTGAAGTCTCCCTGCACATCATCTTGCATGCAGATGTCTGAAGTCTCAGGGAGGCATTTTCTTGGAACCACTGCCAAGCCCAACACTGTGATATTTTTAAAGTGTCACATCCTCCATGCCCCTCTTTGAATTGAGTCCCACGATGAATTAAGTTTTCACTTCCAGCCCAAATAAAGGGGAAAAATAACCCTAAGGAATTGATCCCTTCCTGCAGAGCTTTGGAATTTTGGGCAGCTCCCCTCTGCTTTCTTCTCTCTCTCTTTCTTTTATTTCCCCCTCCTATTTGCTAGGGACATTTTCATTGTCAAGTTCTGATCAGTTTTGGAACTGAGGGTCTTGTGGTGGAGAGTATTTAGGAAGCAGTACCTTAAGAAGTCAAGTCTTCACAAATGATGACACTGAATAGCTGAAATGAAGCAGAAGGATCTCTGGGTTAAGATTCAGAAGACCTGAGCCCTCAGCTTGGTCTAACCACATGCTAGCTGTGTCAACTCTGGGCATGGTCTCAGCTTCCTGTTCTTTTATAAAAATGACAGATGAACATACATGTGCATGTGTCTTTATAATGGAATGATTTATAATCCTTTGGGTATGTTTATTGCAGCACTATTTACAATAGCAAAGACTTGGAACCATCCCAGATGCCCTTCAATGATAGATGGGATAAAGAAAATGTGGCACATATACACCATGGAATACTATGCAGCCATAAAAAGGATGAGTTCATGTCCTTTGCAGGGACATGGATGAAGTTGGAAACCATCGTTCTCAGCAAACTGACACAAAAACAGAAAACCAAACACCATATGTTCTCACTCATAAGTGGGTGTTGAACGATAGAACACATGCACACAGGAAGGGGAACATCACACACCGGGGCCTGTCAGGGGTGGGGGAGTTAGGGGAGGGGTAGCAGGGGGTAGGAGAATTGGGGAGGGATAACATTAGGAGAAATAACTAATGTAGATGACAGGGTGATGGATGCAGCAAACCACCATGGCACGTATATACCTATGTAACAAACCTGCACGATGTGCATGTGTACCCCAGAACTTAAAGTATAATTTTTTTAAATGGGAGATGATAATCCCCAGCTGATGCGAGTCTTTGTAAAAATCATATGAGATAATATGTCTAAGGTCTGGAAAGCATTCACGTCTTACAAAAGCCGTCACTTCCCACCCCCTCCATCGATGCCAACCGAGTCCAAACCCCTGTCACTGTTTCCCTCATTACTGTAATAGTCTCCTGACTGCTCTCTGTGGTGCTGCTCCTGCCCACTCCCCCTGCCAGTCTATTCTTAACAGCCAGAATGATGCTGCGAAAATATGTCACATCATGTCACTTCCCTGCTGAAAACCTCCCACAGCCTCACATCCCACTCATGGTGACATTCGGAGTCCCCATGCAACGCTACCCACTATTCCTGTATGGTAACATCTCCCACTCACACCCATGCTGGGTCCACATCAGCCCCACGGCCTTCCTGATATTCCCAGAACCCATCAGGCGGAATCCCACCCTGGGGCCTTTCCATGTGCTGTTTCCTCTGACTGGAAAGTCCTTTCCTCAGTCACATGCTTCCAACGCCTCCTTCTCAGGGAGGCTTTTCCTAATCACCCTAACACAGATTGCCATCTCTCCCTCCTGCCTTCCATAGCTTAATTCACAGTCGCTTACATTCCAAACATTTTCGTTTTCTTTTTTTGAGAGAGGGTCTTGCTCTGTTGCCCAGGCTGGAGTGCTGACCATAGCTCACTGTAGCCCTGAACTCCTGGGCTCATGTGATCCTCATGCCTCAGCCTCATGAGTAGCTGGGACTATAGACTCATACCACCATGTCAGGCTAATTTTTAAATTTTTTTGTGGAGATGGGTCCAGTGGTGTTTCCCATGTTGACCTCAAACTCCTGGCCTCAAGAAATCCTCCCACCTTGGCCTCCCAAAGCACCGGGATTACAGGTATGAGCCACCACACCCACCAGCCCATTTTTCTGATTTCTTCTGTGTTTCATCCATCTTCATCTGATGAAAAGCTCAGTGAATGACGGGATTTTTCTCCCCATTTTGTTCAAGACTGTATTCGGCAGTGCCTGTAATAGTGCCTGGCACAGAGAGGTGCTCAGTAAATATGAAGAATGGACAGATAAGAAAGTGGAAACAGAAAGAATTAAAATAACTTGCCCAGAGTTGCAGATGGGAAAAGGATGTGTTCACATCCAGACACCTCCACTTCTTCAGGGGACAGTTGAAGGTGATCATATTTTTGCCACTTTCCTCACTGGTCATGGGTCGAAGCCAAAGGAATGTGTGCTTCCTCCCCTCAGAGAGCGCAAACTACCAAACAAAGGTACCAGGAATTCAGTGAGGCTATGAGAGGGAGCCGTTGACAGACTCCTGTGTGTGCCTGGAGTACATCCCTTTGGCTCATCTAATTTCAGAAGTGGACAACTTTGAGCATGCTCCAGGCATCTCACCTCTGAGATATACACAGATATATACACCTCTGATAGATATACCTGTGTATATCTCAGTTTTTCTACCCCCAAGCTTTCTTTGAGCAGAGCAGCTCAGTCCATGCACAGAGCAGCCCAGCTGCAGACAGGAGATAATGTACCCAGGACACCTGCCCCTCAACTAATGGGTGTCGGTGGATAAATGTCCCAAGGTCCTACCACTTGCTGGGGTGAATCTGAGGCACATTCTATGTGGCATGTGCCTGCATTAGAGAGGATGTTTGCAGGATTATTCCCCCTCTTTTTTTTTCTGGCTCCTAAAATCACCTCCAAAACATATTACCTGCTTCCACACCCATGTCTCAGACTTTGCTTTCAAGGAAACCAAAACTAAGAGAGTGTCTGCAAAGGGGAGCTCAGGATTTGGGTTCAAAGTTTCAAATCCCAGTTTTGCCATTTGCCCTGTGACTTTTAGCATGTTCCTTAACTTCAAACTCCCCCAGCAAGTGGAGATACTAATATGAAGCTTGCCTGCTTGGAGGAGGAAGGAATAGATGCAATGACCTATTCCAGTGCCTGGGACATAATATCCTATTAAAAAATGGATGCTGGTATTATAATTATTGATATCAATAATTATTATAAATATATATTTTTACATGTGTTCATGATGTAACCCATCACACTCATGTGTATGGTTGTGATTGAACATATTTTTATTACTCATCTTTGTCATTCAAGGTAAGAGGAAAAGGGAAGGGAAAAAAGGTGTATCCTAAGGGAGGAGATTAAAGGACCCCTAGACTCCACAAGTTCCTAAGCTGTCATGGTAGAGAGCAGTCAACTGCTTTCTGAAGCTCTCGCCAACCCCTCATCATCTGTACCTCTGACATTCTCCATCAACCTGTGTATTAATACGGCTCAGATTTCTAACAAGGGCTCATATGGTGCTTTCGTTCTGGAATAAATTATTACAACTTCTTTACACAGGAAGTTCTTTATTCCTATGTCACAGATGAGGAATATGAAGCCCAGAGAGGTTGGCCAACCTTCCCAAGGTCACACAGCTAGGAAAGAGCAAAGCTGGATTTGGACCTAGGTGGTCTGGCTTCAGAGTCCATGCTGGTAACCCCTCTGCTGTATTGCCTCTTTGCACAGGATCAACAGAGCCTAAGGAGCAATTTGGCTGTCGTCCCAGCAGCCTAGGGGAAAGGAGGCATCATAGTCTCCTTATTTGGTAACTTCATAAGTGATGGCATTCAGTACAAAGCAGCAGTGAGGTACCCCAGAAGAAGCCTAATCTTCTCATCTCTGTAAATTCGCAGATGGCCTTGTCATGATGTCTGGGTTGCCATAATCTTCAGTGTGTACCCATGGCCAGATGAAACCCCCTGGAAAGAACAAAACTATTATATTCCTGGAAAGACTGTAGTTTTATAGAAGCTCAATGGCATGAAACCTTGGAGCTTAAATTATCAGGCTGTGATGGCTCCTACCACCTAGCAGGTGGAAAGAGAACAGCAGATAGAAAAGGCTAACTTACAGTAGCTAATGCGGTCTCTTCTCCTTGTCAACATAGATTTACGTGGTAGATTTGAAGTGGAAAATGGGAGTTTGAAAATTAGAGACAAAGAATGGCAATTAGTTTAGCTAAAGCAAAAAGATAGGATTTTAAAAACCCAACGTTTTGCTAAGTCAGTCAATGCTGGGGAACAATTTTACCAAGAAGTAAAAATAAACTCTGGTTTGTATGTATTATGGAACGTGTTATGTCTTTTCTACTGCATGTTGATGGCTCTGTGAGGGTGAGAGCTACACTGAGGACTGACTGGATGTGTTATGTGGAGATCATGGATACACGATGTGGGATCAAATGTTCTGAATTCAAATCCTGGCTCTTAGCAGCTGTGCAGGCTCAGGCAGATTTTGAATGCTCCCTAAACCTCAGTTTCCACATCTGTTGAGTGGATAATTTGCCTTTTCTGTAGGATTATGCTGAAGATTGAATGACTTAATCCACATATATTTAGCACAGTATGGGGCACATGGCAAGCTCTCAGTCATTGGTAACTGTTACGATGACAAACTTACAAAATGGCTGAAATCCTATATCTGGTTTCAAACATGGATACATGCTGAAAGAATGAACCACAGCAGTGGTATATAACAGCATGGAAAAGAAGTTTAGGCCAGGCATGATGGCTCGTGCCTGTAATCATAGCACTTCGGGAGGCTGAGGCAGGTGGCTTGCCTGAGGTCAGGAGTTGGAGATGAACCTAGCAGACATGTCAAAACCCGTCTCTACTAAAAATACAAAAGTGAACCGGGCGTGGTGGCAGGCACCTGTAATCCCAGCTACTTGGGAGGCTGAGGCAGGAGAATCGCTTGAACCTGGGAGGCGAAGGTTGCGGTGAGCCGATATGACACCACTGCACTCCAGCCTAGGGGACAGAGCAAGACTCCATCTCAAAAAAAAAAAAAAAAAGTTTAAACAGGGGGCCATGGAACTTACTAGTTGTTTTTCCTACTGAAGACTTTTTGTCATTATGTATAGCATAATTGTTAAGAATATTGATCTTGATATCAAGGCTTTAAATTTTCGTTCTCTTTACTCACCTTCGGCAGTCACTTAATCTCTCTGAACCTTACTTTTCTTAACCTAAAATGGGGACGATAGTACCAAACTCCTGGGGTTGTGTGAGGATTAATTGAGAAAGCAGATAAAAAGCATTTTGCACATGAATTGATACTGCTAATTATTATAAACATGTATGTGTGTATGTGTTCTTGACTTTTTTCTAGCTTTAAATGCAACTGAAAAATATTGTATATATTATCGTTCACAAAGTGTTACTTTAATATATATATACACATTGTGAAATGATTAGCACAATCAAGCTAATTAATATAGCCATCTCCTCAAAGACCTTAAAACAGAAATGTAATTTGACCCAGCCATCCCGTTACTGGGTATATATCCAAAGAAATAGAAATCATTCTGTCATAAAGATAAATGCACACGTATGTGCACTGCAGCACTATTCACAATAGCAAAGACAGGGAATCAACCTAAATGCCTATCAATGATAGACTGGATAAAGAAAATGTGGTACATATAGACTGTGAAATACTACATAGACATAAAAAGAATGAGATCGTGTCCTTTGCAGGAACATGTATGGAACTGGACGCAATTATCTTTAGCAGACTAACGCAGGAACAGAAAAGCATATACCACATGTTTTCACCTGTAAGTGGGAGCTAAATGGTGAGAATACATGAACACATAGGGGAGAACAACACAGACTGGGGCCTATCGGAGGGTGCAGGGTAGGAGGAGGAAGAGGATCAGGAAAAATAATTAGTGGATACTAGGCTTAATACCTGGGTAATCGAATGATCTGTACAACAAACCCCCATGACACATACTTACCTATGTAACAAACCCACACATCTCCTGACCTTAAAAGTTTAGGAGTGTGTGTGTATGTGTATATATATATATATATATATGTGTGTGTGTGTGTGTGTGTGTGTGTATATATGTATGTGTATATGTGTATATATATGTATATATGTGTATATATATATGTATGTATATGTATATGTGTGTGGGATTGCAGGATTATATGGTAGTTCTGTTTTTAATTTTTTTGAGGAACCTCCATAATGGCTGTACTAATTTATATTCCCATCAACAGTATACAAGAGTTTCTTTTCTCTATACCCTTGTCAACACTTGGTATCTTTTGTCTTTTTGATAATAGCCATTCTAACAAGTATGGGGTAATCTATCTCTTTGCGGTTTTGATTTGCATTTTCCTGATTATTGATGGTGTTGAGCATTTTTTCATATCCTTGTCAGCCACTTATGTCTTTTTTTGAGATATGTCTTTTCAAACCGTTTGCCCATTTTAAAATTGGGTTGTTTACTTGCTATTGAATTGCATATTAGCCTCTTATCAGACGTATAGTTTGCAAATATTTTCACCCATTATATAGATTGTCTCTTCATTCTGTTGCTTATTTTATTTGCTGTGCATAAGCTTTTTAGTTTGATACAATCTCATATATGCCTATTGTTGCTTTTGAAGTCATATCTAAAATATCATTGCCTGGATCAATGCGAAGAGGCTCTGTCCCTCTGTTTTCTTCCTGTAGTTTATAGTTTCAGGAAACATAACTGTTTCAATCTTTAATTCATTTTAGTTAATTTTTTTATGTGGTGTGAGATAAGAATCCAATTTCATTCTTCTGCATGTGGATATCTAAGTTTTTCAACGTTATCTATTGGAGAAACTGACCTTTCCCTTGTGTGTTCTTGGCACCTTGGTTGCAGATAAATTGACCATAAACATAGGTTTATTTATGGGCTCTTAATTCTGTTCCATTGGTCTATATGTCTATTTTTGTGCCAGTACCATGCTATTTTGATTAAGAAGCTTTGTAATATGATTTGAAATCAGGTTGTGTGATGCTTTCAGCTTTGTTGTACCTGCTCAAGATTGTGATGGCTGCTCAAGATTGTGGTGGCTATTTGAAGTCTTTGGTGATTCCATATCAAATTTTAGGATTGTTTTTTCTATTTCTATGACAAATGCCAATGACATTTTCATAGGGATGGCATTTAGTCTATAGATAACTTTGGATAGTATGAACATTTTCACAATATTCTTCCAAGCTATAAACACAGAATATCTTTTCATATATTCATGTTTTCTTCAATTTCTTTCATCATGGTTCTACAGTTCTCAGTGTACAAATATTTTACCTCCTTAGCAAAACTTATTTCTTTTTTTCTTTCTTTCTTTCTTTTTTTTTATACTTTAGTTCTGGGGTACATGTGCAGAACATGCAGGTTTGTTACATAGGTATACATATGCCATGGTGGTTTGCTGCATCCATTCCTCCATCATCTACATTAGATATTTATCCTAATGTTATCCCTCTGCAATCCTCTCACCACCTGTCATCCCTCCTCTAGTTCCCCTACCCCCCCTGACAAGCACTGGTTTGTGATATTTCCTTCCGTGTCCATGTGCTCTCATTGTTCAACACACACTATGAGTGAGAACATGAGATGTTTGGTTTTCTGTTCTTGTGTTGGTTTGCTGAAAATGATTAAGTGTTTTCATTTGTTTTTGTAGTGATTGTAAATAGAAATTTTTAAAAATATTTCTTGAATTATTTATTAGTATATAGAAACACTATTGATTTTTTAATGTTGATTTTGTATCCTGCAACATTACTTTATTAATTAGTTCTGACAATTGTTTGGTGGAGTTTTAGGACTTTCTATATATAAGATTATGTTTTCTGCAAACACAGATAATTTTATTTCTTCTTTTCCAATTTGGATGCCTTGTGTTCCTTTCTTTTGCCTAATTGGTTGGCTAGGACTTCCAGTACTATATTGAATAGACGTGTTAAGAGTGAACATTCTTGTCTTATTCCTGGTTTCAGAGGAAAAACTTTCAGCTTTTCACCATTGAGTATAATGTTATCTGTGGGGCATTATTATGCTGAGTACATTTTTTCTATACCTAATTTGTTGAGAGTTTGTAATCAGGAAATCATGTTGAATTTTTTCAAATCCCTTTTCTCCATCTATAGAGGTGATCATATGATTTGTATACTTTATTCTGCTAATGTGGTGTAGAATGCTTACTGATTTGCATACGTTAAACTATCCTTGCATCCTGAGATAAATCCTAATTAATCATGCTGTATAATCATTTTCATACTATTGAATTCAGTTTGCTAGTATTTTGTTGAGGATTTTCATATCTGTGTTCCTAAAGCATTACTGATCTATACTCTTCCAAGCTTGTAGTGTACTTGTCTCGCTTTGGTATCCGGATAAGGTTGACCTTGTAAAGTGAGTTTGAGTTTGAAAGTGTCCCCTGTTCTTTAATTTTTTTTTTAATTTGAGAAAATTTGTTGTTAATTATGCTTTAAATGTTTGGTAGAATTCACCAGTGAACATCTTGGGTTTTTCTTTGTTGGGAGGTTTTTGATTATTGATTTATCTCCTTACTGATTATTGGTGTGTTCATATTTTCTATTTCTTCATAATTCAGTCTTGGTGGGTTGTATGCATCTAGAAATCTATTCATTTCTTCTAGGTTATCCAGTCGTTCATAGTTTCTTTTGACCTTTGTATTTCTATATCAGCTGTAACATCTCTTTCATTTATAACTTTGAGTTCTTCTTTTCTTAGTTTGTCAATTTAGTTTATATATTTTTTAAAAAACAACTCTTAGTTGCATTGATATTTTCTATTGTTTTCTACTCTCTTTCCACTGATTTTGGGTTTAGTTTTTCTTCTTTTCTAGCTTTGTGGGATATAAAGGTTGTTTGCCAGATTGTTTACTTGATCTTTCTTAATGTAAATATTTGGCACCATAAACTTTTCTCTTAGAACTGTTTTTGCTACATTCCGTAAGTTATGGTATATTGTACTTACATTTTGTTTGTCTCAAGATATATTTTGATTTCCCTTTCGATTTCTTCTTTGACTCATTGTTTAGGAACATGTTGTTTAATTTGTCAATATTTGTGAATTTCCCTGTTTTCCTCTTGTAACTGATTTCTAATTTTATACTATTATAATTAGAAAAGATGCTTGCTATGATTTCAGCCTACTCAAATTTATTAAGATTTGTTTTGTGGCATAATGAATGATCTGTTCTGGAGAATGTTTGGTGTTTGCTTAAGAATGTTTATTCTGTTGCTGTTTGATGGTAGATTCTGTATATGTCTGTTAAGTCCATTTGGTTTATAGTGTTAAGTCTGTTACTTCCTTATTGATTTTCGGTGTGAATAATCTATCATTGAAAGTGAAGTATTGAAGTCTCCTACTACTTTTGTTTTGTTTTGTTTGGTTTGTAACATAGATATATTGCACAATCCTATCATCCAGGTAGTTAGCATAGTACAAATAGATAGTTTTTCATCTCACAACCCCTTTCTTTCTCCCAACTCCAGTAGTCAACAGTGTCTGTTTATGTCCATGGATACCTAGTGATGCTCCTACTTATAAGTGAGAAGATGTGGTATTTAGTTTTCTATTCCTGTGTTAATCGTTAGGATTATGGTCTCCAGTACCATCCATGCTGCTACAAAGAACATAGTTTCATCTTTGTTTGTGGCTCTGTAGTATTCCATGGTATATATGTACCACATATTTTTATCCAGTGCACTATTGATGGGCACCTAGATTGATTCCATGTCATTGCTATTATGAATAGCAATGTGATGAAGAAATGAGTGTATGTGTCTTTTTGGTGGAAAGATTTCTTTTCCTTTGAGTATATACCCAGTGATGGCATTGTTGGGTCAAATGAGAGCTCCATTTTAAATTCTTTGAGAAATCTTCAAACTGCTTTCCACAGTAGCTGAACTAATTTACATTCTCATCAACAGTGTATAAGTGTTTCCTTTCTCCACAGTCTCACCAGCATGTGTTACTTGATTTTTTAAATAATAACCATTCTGACTGGTGTGAGATGGTACTGATTTGCATTTATCTGACGATTAGTGATGATGAGCATTTTTTCGTATGTTTATTGGCCACTTGTATGTTTTCTTTTGAAAAGTGTTCATGTCATTTGCCAATTTTTTTTAATGTAGTTACTTAGTTTTTGCTTGTTGATTTCTTTAAGGTTCTTTTAGATTCTGGATGTTAGACTTTTGACAGATGCATAATTTGCTAGTATTTTCTCCAATGCTGTAGATTGTCTATTTACTCTCTTGACAGTTTCTTTTGCTGTGTGTAAACTTTTCAGTTTAATTAGACCCCACTTGCCCATTTTTGTTTTTTTTTTGTTGGAATTGCTTTGAGGAACCTAGCCAAAGTTATTTCTCAAGACTGATATTAAGAAAGGTATTTCCTATGTTTTCTTTTAGGATTTTTATAATTTGAGGTCTTTTAAATCTTTAATCCATCTTGAGTTAATTTTTATATATGGTAAGAAGTAGGGGTCCAGTTTCATTCATTTGCATATGGCTAGCCAGTTACCCCAGTACCATTTATTGAATAGTAGGAAGTCCTTGCCTTGTTGCTTGTTTTTGTTGACTTTGTCAAAGATCAGATGGTTGCAGGTGTGTGGCTTTATTTCTGGGTTCTCTATTCTGTTCCATTGGTTTGTGTCTGTTTTTTCTCCAGTACCATGCTGTTTTGTTTACTGTGGCTTTATGGAATAGTTTGAAGTGTGATACCTCTGGTTTTGTTCTTTTTGCTTTGGATTGTTTGGGCTAGTTGGACTCTTTTTTGTTTGTTTGTTTCATATGAATTTAGAATAGTTTTCTAATTCCATGAAAAGGACATTGGTATTTTGTTATGAATAGCATTGAATCTATAAATTACTTAGGGCAGTATGGCCATTTTAACAGTATTGAGTTTTCCAATCCATGAGCATGGATTGGTTTTCCATTTATTTGTGTCATCTCTGGTTTCTTTCAACAGTGTTTTGTAGTTCTTGCAGAGATCTTCACTTCCTTGGTTAGACGTATTACTAGGTATTTGCATTTTTTTTGTGGCTACCATAAGTGGGATTGTGTTTTTGATTTGCCTCTCAGCTTGAATATTATTGGTGTGTAGATGCTACTGATTTTTGTACATTAATTTTGTCTCTTTGTCCTTCTTCGTAGTTGTTGATTTAGAGCCTATTTTATCTAATGTAAAAATAGAAACTCCTGCTCTTTTTCTTTTCCACTTGCATGGTAGTTTTGTTGTTGTTGTTGTTGTCTCTTTACTTTAAGCCTGTTGATGTTCTTACATGTGAGATAGGTCTCCTGGAGACAGCAGAGAGTTGGTTCTTGTCTTTTTATGCAGCTTGTCACTTTATGTCTTTTAAGAGGGGCATTAAGTACATTTACATTCAGGATTGGTATTGATATGTGAAACTTTGATCCTGTCATTGTGTTGTTAGCTGGTTGTTATGTGGACTTGTTTGTATAGTTCCTTTATTTTATCTATGGGATATGTGCATCAGTGTGTTTTTGTAGGAGAAGGTGCCATTATTTAGATTGCATATTTAGCACTCTTTTAAGGACCTCTTGTAATGCTTGCCTAGTTGTAACCAATTCCCTCAGCATTTGCTTGTCTGAGAAAGATTTTGTCTCCTTTGTCCTTATAAAACTCAGTTTGGCAGGACATGAAATTTTTGGTTGGAATTTCTTTTCTTTAAGGATGTTGAAAATGGGCTCTCAATATCTTCTGACTTACAAGGTTTCTGCTGAGAGATCTGTCTATTGCTAGCCTGATGGGGCTCCTTTTGTACATGACCTGATCTTAATCTAGCTGCCTTTAATATTTTTTTTTTTTTTTTTTTTTTTGCATTGATGTTGGTGACTCTGATGACTGTGTGTCATGGGGATGGTCATCTTGTGTAGTATCTAGCCAGGGTTCTCTGTATATCTTGAATTTGAACATCAGTGTCTCGAATGAGGTTAGAGACACTTTTGTGGACTATATCCATGAATATATTTTTCAAGTTGCTTACTCTCCTTAGGAATGCCGATGAGTTGAAAGCTTGGTCTGTTTACCTAATCCCATATTTCTTGGAGGTTTTATTCTTTTTAAATTCCTTTTTCTTTATGTTTGTCTGAGTTAATTTAAAAAATCAGTGTTTGAGCTCTGAGATTTTTTTCTCAGCTAGGTCTATTCTACTGTTAATGTCTCCAACTAAATTATGAAATTCTTGCAGTCAACTTTTCAATTCCAGATGTTCAGTTTGATTCTTTCTTAAACTGGCTATTTTATCCTTCAGCTCTTGGATTATTTTACTGGATTATTTGGATTGAGTTTCAACTGTCTTCTGAATTGTGATGAGCTTCCTTGCTATCTAGATTTTGAATTATATGTCTGTCATTTCAGTCATTTGATACTGGTTAAGAAGCATTGCTGAGGAGCTAGGAGGCTCATTTGGAAGTAAAGGGACACTCTGGCTTTTTGAATTGCTAGAATTCTTGCACCCTTTCTTGCACTGATCTTGCAGTGATTCTTGCACTGATTTGGGATCTTGCACTGATTCTTGAACTGATCTGGGAGGCCTGGTAATTCTTTAACTGTGGTGTAAGTTGAGTTTCTCAGTTGGGTTCATTTCTGGATGCTTTTATAGGACCGAGGCTCTGTACAGGATCTTTATTTGTGGGTGAATGCCTGTGCTTGGTTTCACAAGGATATTAGCCAAATAATTAATGACAATGTAGTTTGAGCCATGATCCAGTAGATATTGCTTAAAAGTAATGGGCAGCAGGTAGGATCTTAACCATGTGGCTCTTTTGTATTTCCTCACATTTGCAGGCATGCTCTGCCATGGTGAATGGAGGTGGGGAGAGATGACTTCCTCACCACATCAACTCCTGGGACTTTTGGAATTTCCCTCTGATCACTGGTACTACACCCACATTTCTTTTGTTAGGTGTTCAGGGTCGCAGGGCTCCATTGGGCAGAGGCCGTGGTAGGGAGATAAGCCACATTCTTTCTGGACTGTGGAGGAAGGTATGCCTTATTTCCTTGCTGGCCCATGAAATTGGACGTTTTGCCTTTCTCAGTGCTCTGAGTAGGACGTTCCTCTTCCACTCAAGTGATTGCCACAAATCTTGGCTCAACAAGCTGTGTACCATGGCTAGGACATCAGGATGGCCTGACTCTGGTAGGGTATTTGAAGTGTTCACAGGTTGCTGGTAAAGTATTCAGGTGGAGCAAAGCACTCAGCTGGGCAGCGGAGGCTAGGCAGTGGAGGTTGTGCTGTGTAGGCTGTGCTGTGCCCATGCTCCTGTGGGGCAGCCAGGCAGGATCCCTGGGAAAGGCTAGTGGACAGGAGGGCTAGTGGACAGATGTGCCCCAGTCCTGTGGGGAGGCTGACCCTGCTCTCTTCTGGCCTGGTGGGTCAACTGGGGCTAGAATCTCTTGGAGATGGGGAACACTGGGGTCTGCATGCCTATGGCTGTACTCTGCCAGAACTACATTTCTGGGCTCTGTGGTGGCTGAGGCCTTTACTCTGACTATTCCCTGGGCAGATCCCTCTGCCAGCTCACATGTCCTTAGGAAATATGGGGCCCCCTGTCCTATTACTTTTGTATGGCTATTTCTCCCTTTAGTTGTGCTAATATTTGCATTATGTATTTAGGTGTTTCATTGTTGGGTACATATATATTTAAAATTGTTAAATCTTCTTATCATTATTAATGACCTTCTTTATCTCTGTCACAGTTTTGGACTTAAATATCTATTTTTTCCTGATGTACATATCTCTGCTTTTTTATTACTATTATATTTATTATATTTGTATAGAATATCTCTTTTCATCCCATAATTTTCAGCCTATATGTGTACTTAGAGCTAAAGAAAATCTTTAGTAGACAGCATGTAACTGGGTCTTGGCTTTTTAATCCATTTACCCACTCTGTCATTTGATTAGAGAATTTAATCCATTTGCATTTAAAGTAATAATTCATAGGTAAGGACTTACTACTACCATCTTGTTAATTGTTCTCTATTTTGTATTTTGTCTTATTCCTCCCCTTTTGCTATCTTTCTTTCTGATTTTTTTTTTTGTAGAGGTATGCTTTGATTACTTTATCTTTTGTGTATATGCTACATATTTTTTCTTTGTGGTTACTATGAGGCTTACATAAACATCTTGTAGTTGTAATAGTCTATTTGAAGCAGATAACAACTTAATTTTAACTATACATATAAATCTATACACTTTAACTTCTCCTCCCACCACATTTGTGTCATTGATGTCACAATTTACATATTTTATGTATCATGTATTCATTACAATTATTGTACCTATAGCTATTTTTATACTTTTAACTTTTATAGCAGAGTCAAAAATCACATATGCACCACCATTACAGTTTTAGAGTATTCTAAATTTGATTATATTTTTACCTTTACAGTGAATTTTATACTTTCATATGTTTTTGTATGGTTAACATCATGTTCTTTGAACTTGAAGAACTACTTTTAGGGGTTTTTGTAAGGCAGATCTAGTGGTACTGAGTTCCCGCAGCTTCTGTTTGTCTGGAAAAGTCTTTATCTTAGCTTCATTTCAGAAAGATGACTTTGCTGGGTATGTCTCTTGGCTGACAGGTTTTTTTTTGTTTGTTTGTTTATTCTTTCAGCACTTTGGGTAATATTCTCTCCTTGCCTGCAAAGTTTTTGCTGAAGAACATCTTCAGTTTTAGGGAAGTACCCTTATATGTGATCAGTTGCTTTTCTTTTGCTGCTTTCAAATTGTCTCTGTCTTTGACTTTTGAGAATTTGATTATAATGTGTCTCAATGAACTTATCTTCTTTATAGTGAACCTGCTTGGAGTTCTTGGGCTTCATGGATATGGATGTTCATATTTCTCTTCATCCAGATATGGGAAGTTTTCTGTCATTATTTAAATAAGCTTTTTGCCCTTTTTTTTTCTTTTTCTGCTCCTTCTGAAACTCCCATCATGCATATATTGGCTCACTCGATGGTGTCCCATAGTCCTGTACACTTTCTTTCTCATTTTTCCTCTTTTTCATTCTTTTTTCTTTTTATCCCCTTAACTGGGTAATTCCAAAGGACCTGTCTTTTAGCTCACTAATTCTCCTTCTGCTTTACCAAGTGCATGTTGAAGCTCTCTGAAATTTTTCGGCTCAGTCATTGTGTTCTTAGTCCAAAATTTCTGTTTGGTTCTTTTTTTTGGTTTGTATCTCTTTGCTGAAGTTCTCACTTTGCTCATTTATTCTTTTCCTGATTTAATGTAGCTGTGTATCTGTGTTCTTTTGTAACTCACTGAGCTTATTTAAGATGATTATTTTTTGATTCTTTGTCAGGCAATTTGGAGATCTTCATTTCTTTAGAGTTGGCTACTGGTGCTTTATTTTGTTTATTTGGTGGCAGTATGTTACCCTAATTACACATGATCCTGTGGTCTTGCATTAGTATCTGCACATTTAAGAAGTAGACACCTTTCAGTGTTTAATCAGTGTTTGAAGACATGCTTTGGCAGAGAAGGCACTTCACCAGTTAGCCTGTTTAGAGACTCTGGGCACACCATCTGGCAGGGTTCATGGGCTGCCTGCTGTTGGAATCCTCAGGTGGGCTGGGAGCACTGATATTTAGTGGAATGGGTCTGAACCTTGAGTCTGTTGGAGCCTGGGACTCTGGAGACAAGCCTGGAGCCTGGGTCTGGCCTGGGATGTGGAGCCATAAAGGCCAGTATGAAGTCTGGATCTGCGTGTGCTGGTTTGGTGCCTCAGGCCACAGGAGCTGGCCTAGAGCATGGGTCTGCAGGAGCCAGCCTAGTCCTGGAACAGGCCTGGAGGCTGAGTCCAAAGTGGTGGGCCTGGGGCCTGGGGGCATTAGGAGTAGTCATAGAAGCTGGATTTATAATCGGCTAGCCTAGTGCTAGGTGGGCCAAGAGCCTAGATCTAGAGTGGTCAGCCTGGAGGCTGGGCCTGCAGGTGCTGGTCTGGTGCCTTGGGCTGTGGAAGCCAACACTGTGCTGTGGTAGGCCTGGAGGCTGAGTCTACAGGGGCAGGCCTGAGTCCTAGATCTGTGGGAATCATCCTAGAGATTGGAACTATGGGGGATTCTCTGGTACCAGGGACTGATCCCCAGGCTGTAGCAAGCCTGGAGCCTGAGTCTGCCACGGTAGGCCTAGATCCTTGGGATTATGAGGGAGGACCTGGTGCTGGGGTGGGCCTGGAGGCTTGATCTTTGGGTACTGGTCTAGGGTTCAAGGCCATGGGGCTGACCTGGTGCCAGGTTTCACTGTCACAGGAGTGATACTGGGGTCTGTGGTGAATTCACATGCTCACTTCACTCTCCTTTCCCCACAGGGAGCACGCGTCTCTCTGCACTGTGCTCCCTGGGGTTGGTAAGGAGTGATATAGGTAATGGGAAACTGTCCTTACTACCCTCTTCAATGCATTTTTTTCTTATCTCTTCGCTACACCTAGATGCTGTAATCTCTCACTCAAATCCCTTAGTTCTTATGAAGGTATTTTTATGCATAGATTATTGTTTAAACTGATGTTTTTGTGAGGGGATGAGAAGCGGAAGGTTCTGTTCTGCCATCTTACTGGCGTCACTCCCTGGACACCTGTTCATGAATTCATATAGTCTGTAAAAATATTATTTTTACCCAAGAGAATCAATTTTACTAGTTCGTTGTAGGGTCTGCATGATGTAAATCAGTAAGCTAACTCTGATTGGCAGAGTCTGTTATATTGGTGTTAAAAACCAGTCTATGTTACATTGGTATTTAAAAAGATTCTGAGGCCATATTTGGGCTTAATAAGAAAGAATGCCCTGATGGATTAGTGATGTCTTCCACTGGCATGGAAATGGAGAGCAATATTTCTTCTTCTTTTTTTGACAGGGTCTGGCTCTGTTGCAAATGCTAGAGTGCAGTGGTGCAATCTCGGCTCACTGCAACCACTGCCTCTAGGCTCATGCAGTCCTCCTATCTCAGCCTCCTGAGTAGCTGGGACCACAGGCGCATGCCATCATGCTTGGCTATTTACATATATATATGTATATATATGTATTTATTTATTTTGTAGAGATAGGGTTTCCCTGTGTTGCCCAGGCTGGTCTCAAACTCCTGAACTCAAGCAGTCTACCTGCCTCAGGTATCTCTCTCTCCTGTTCCCCACCCCTCAATCTCTTTCAGTCTCTTGGTCTTGAGTGTGTCTATTTTAGATCTTGTTCTTCCTTTGACAACTTCCTCTTTGGCTTGGTATTTTATCATTTTTCTTAGCAGGTGGGATTCCCTGGCATTTCTAAGTCTATCTTAAACACTTTGTAAGGCTTGATTTACAGGAAAATCTGATTTCTATGGTTTGTGCATTGGTGCCTCAGGGGACTCTTACTTTGATTATGTCCTGAAAAGGCTGTGATAAGCTCGGGTTCTGGCAGCCCTGACAGGTGCATCTCAGTGAGTTTTCAGCTGTTCCCTTCTGGGTCATGGAGGGCTTTTAGGGGCCCAGGAGCACCAGGCTGTTTACCTCATGGTGGAGTTCCAGTCTCGTTTTTGTTCTGCCACAACACCTGGGGAACTGGTTAAGATGAAGATTCTGATTCAGCAGGTTCAGAGACATAAGAGTCTGTATTTCTAACAAACGTGAGCTGGGCACGGTGGCTCACGCTTGTAATACTAGTACTTTGGGAGACTGAGGCGGGCAGATCACTTGAGGTCAGGAGACCAGCTTGACTAACATAATGAAACTCTTTCTCCGCTAAAAATACAAAATTAGCCGGGCATGGTGGCGTGCAAGCCCGTAATCTCAGCTACTTGGGAGGCTGAGGGAGGAGAATCGCTTGAACCCAGGAGACAGAGGTTGCAGTGAGCTGAGATTGTGCCATTGCCTGGGCATCAACAGCAAAACTTCATCTCAAAAAATAAAAAAAGAATGTTCCTTCTGTCTTGAAACCTAATTTTCACCTGGCAAATGGAGTTTCTTCTTCTATGTGCCCCCTTTGAGCCCACTGAACATTTAATAGTATTTCTGATGGGCTTCTTTCCATCTTAGACTCTTAATAATCTCTATGCACTTCTCTCTCTGGTTAGACCAAGTGCCACTCCAGGGCTTGCCATGGAAAAATGAAAACACAAACTAAAACATTCCAGGCCAGTACATGTAGTAAAGACCGTTGTGATGCCAAACATGACAACTATGGCCTTCCCCAGTGTAGGGATGCATGCTTCTGTGAAAAGCAGCACCGTTACAATATCTAAAGCTTGGAAGTAACCCAGGTGTCCCTGGATGGATGACTGGAAAAACAAAATATAGTATACACATACAAGGGAGTATTAGTCTGCTTTTAAAAAGACGGAACTTCTTTTTCTTTCTTATTTTTTGAAGACAGAGTCTCACTCTGTCACCCAGACTGCAGTACAACAGTGTGATCATAGCTTTCTGCAACTTTGAGCTCCCAAGCTCAAACAATCCTCCCACCTCAGCCTCCCAAGTAGCTGGGACTACGGGTACCTGGCCCCATGCCTGGGTAACTAAAAAAAAAAAAAAATGTTCCTTTGCTTGTTTGTTTTTGTAGAGACAGGGTGTCACTATGTTGCTCAGGCTGGTCTTGAACTCCTGGGTTCAAGCAATCCTCCTGGCTCAACCTCCCAAAGTGCTGGGATTACAGGCATGAGCCACCATACCCAGCCAGAAGGAACTTCTCACACATGCTGCAACATGCAAAGCCCTGAGGACATTATGCTAAGGGGAATAAGTCAGTCACCACAGAAGAAATGCTATGTGAGTTCACATACATGAAATACCTAGAATAGTCACAGGCATACAGACAGAAAGCAGAATGGTGGTTTCCAGGGGCTTAGGAAAGGGGAAATGGGGAGTTACTCTTTAACAGGTATAAATAGTAACTTTATAATCTTTAACAGGTATAAAGAGTAACTTTATATACTCTTTAACAGGTATAAAGAGTAACTTTATACTCTTTAACAGGTATAAAGAGTAACTTTATACTCTTTAACAGGTATAAAGAGTAACTTTATATACTCTTTAACAGGTATAAAGAGTAACTTTATACTCTTTAACAGGTATAAAGAGTAACTTTATACCCTTTTAACAGGTATAAAGTTACTCTATAACATTAGTTTTACAAGATGAAAAGCATTAGGGAGATGGATGGTGTGATAGCTCTACGTTATTAGTACATTCTCATTTTCTCTCTCTCTCTCTCTCTCTCTCTCTGTCTGTCTGTCTCGTGAGACAGGAGTGCAGTGTCAAGATCTCAGCTCACTGCAGCCTCAATCTCCTGGGCTCCAGCAGTCCTTCCACCTCAGCCCCCCATGTAGTTGGGATTACAGGCATCCACCACCACATCTGGATAATTTCTGTGCTTTTAGTAGAGACAGGGTTTTGCCATGTTGCCCAGGCTGATCTTGAATTCCTAGGCTCAAGTGATCCATCTGCCTTGGCTTCCCCAAAGTGCTCGGATTACAGGCGTGAGCCACCACACCCAGCCTATTAAGGTATTTAATACTACTGAACCACACACTTAAATGGTTATGCTGGTAAACTATATTTTATATGTTTTTTTCCCTCTCCCTTGTGGTTTTGCCCTGTGGCCTCCCACAGGGGAAAGAGAGAGGACCTATATCCTTCCTCTATATCATCGCTGTCCTACAGCTTGTAGGATATCGTATAGCTTGTAGAACATTTTTAACAGAATAAAAACCTTTTTTTAAAAAAGCACTGGCTTTGTACAAACAAGCTGGAATTCTAGTCTTTCCTGGGAGAAATGCACTGCACTGGGATCCCCGGAAGCCCTAGACTAGCCCCCACATGTAGGAGATTTGGAATTTCCTCACTAGATGTCAGATGAACAGGGGTCTGTGTGACTGCTTTAATTTTCCATCATAGATCTTGTCTTGGCCTAAGTTTCCATTCTTTCTGATGCCTGGGACAGATACACAAGAGAAACTGGTTTTACATCATTTTTTTCCAATGTAAACCCAGTCTTGGCAAAGAACCAAACAACATTCATATTCTCTCTCAGGATTATTTTCTTTCTCTACGTCTCTTTCTCCTTTGTCTCTTGAAGGTGACATCCAAGCTCATAAAAACAGTTTAGGTGTTTCCGTTCATGTGCTGGACACTGTCCTTTCTGGCCTCTGCTGTGGAATTCTGAGTCTCAACTTGACCCTGAGTGCTCTGCATTGGTGTTCACTGCAGAGAAACTTTTCCTCCCTGATATTTTTTGAGCATGTTACTATTCGCCTCTGCTGACATTATAGATCTCTGTCATTGGCTCTGGTCCTGAGTTTACCTCACTCTATGATCTCCTCACTCTAAGCCAGGCCTCTTTTGCTCTATCCATTCTCTCAGAAATTTGGAGCCCTTCTGGAAGGAAGGAGGCAGGAAGACTTGTCAGTTTTTCTGCAGGATGGCTATGTTGGGGAGACACCATAACATCCTAATCTATGTCTACAGTTGGCAGACTACAGCCTGTGGCCCAAATGTTGCTTGTCACCTGACTTGTAAATAAAGTTTTATTGAAAAAGAACTACACCCACTCAGTTACTTATTCTCTAAGTGCACTGGCAAAGTTGATCATGGTGACAAAGATTATATAGCCCACAGGCTAAACATTTTCTGGCCCTTTGCAGAAAAAGTTTGTGGGCTTTGGTCTTTGTGGTAGAGTCCAGGGTTGTGTGAGACATGGCCTGTGTGGCTGCATGTGACAGCCCTGACATTCTGTGCCAGGCTGTGGTAGGTAGGACTCAGTGAAGTCCCTCAGTCATGGCTGCCTGACCAGTGCCATTCCATACCAGCTTGGGGAATGTTGCCAAGAGTTTCTTTTTGGATTTCAGCTTTCTGTCACACCACTTGGGGTTTCTGACTTCAGCTTGAGGGACCCAGCAGTGCCTTCATCTTGCTTTCTCAAAACGTCTTTTTTCTTTTTTAATTGAGATGGAGTCTAGCTCTGTTGCCCAGGTTGGAGTGCAATGGCGTGATCTCGGCTCACGGTAACCTCTCCCTCCTGGGTTCAAGTGATTCTTGTGCCTCAGACTCCCGAGTAGCTGGGACTACAGGCATGTGTCACCATGTCCAGCTAATTATTATTATTTTTTTTGCATTTTTAGTGGAGACAGGGTTTTGTCATGTTGGCCAGGCTGTTCTCGAACTCCTGCCCTCAGGTGATCCGCTCACCTCAGCCTCCCAAAGTGCTGGGATTACAGGTGACAGCCACTGTGCCCGGCCTCAACATTTTTTTCTCCTGTGGTTTTTCCCTTTAGCCTCACACACCTTGTCCAGGGCTGGAACTACTTCTCTTCTTTGTAAGAGGTAGAACCTATCTCCTCCTCCTCTATCATCTCTATCCTACACCTTACAGAGAACTTCTATGCTCAGACCTCTAAGGCTTGCTTTAGAATTTAGAAGTATACCTTTGTCTCTCAAGAAAGCCTCGACTACTGTCTCACGATGACATCAACAGCCTGTTTTAGAAATCAAAAGGTGGACATTCCTCCATTCTCATTGTGTTTCTACTGTAACTATCCCAATCCTTCCCAAAGCAATAGATACTCTGATTGAGGAGGGGAGGCATTCATATATTGCAAGAACTTCATCTTCTTTGAGTAATTATATCTGGCACTGTCCTGGATCAGAGTAGCTGATCAACGTATACGATTCTGTGGCAGAGGGCTACAGGAGAGTGTTAGCATCTATCTCCTTTGATCTATTATGAAACCCATCCAAAGAGAATGAGATACTCTGAAGAATCATTCTTTACAGTAGGAAACAAGTTCTGCCTTAGAGACTGGACCCTAGATTTTGTGAAAGGGACCTACAGCCATGACATCATTCAGGTGTGGCCAAGCTGTCCTGGAACTCCAGGGAAGCTCTGGACACAGCATGTTCCCACCTTTCCTTTATTTGATGTTCAGCCACTCATGTGGGGACAGCCTTCTTCGCTCACCACAGCCACAGCCAGCTTACACATTTGTCTCTTTGAAATTAATCACTCTTTAGTTGGTTTATTCTAATTCCTGCCTCCTGAAGGCAGAGCCAGCAGGCATCTCCACACGGTGTCTCGTTCTCCAGCTGGAATTTTGGAAGGACACTGAGAGGCCACTTCCATTTCCACTGCCTCCTGACCTCTTCTGCACCCCACAGTCTACCTTACATCTCATGCATGGACAAGCAGCGGTGTATCTCTAACTGAGTGGGCTCCCTGCTGTCACAGGGCACTTGCTGTCAACCGAAAGCAGGTGTCTGAGAAGACTGGATGAGCTGTGGGTGGTGAGGCAGACGCCGGGCTTGGCTCTGGAAGCCCAAACTCAGAACACTGAGCTGAACCATCTGAAGCTCCTCCAGGAAACAGGTTGTACAAATCTCTCTTCCTCACTCTCTGGGTTCATGCATATTCATAATTAGAACAACTCCAGGCCAAAGATAATGATTCATGCAGGAAGCACCACTCTGAGCATTATTATCTGGGAGTGACAAATGAATTTCTAATTTAACATGTGTATTGCACAAATAGATCACAAGAACTTTAAAGTCAAAAGCATCCATTGGAGTCATGCAACTTCTGTTGTAATGTAGCATAAAATGATAGGGGAAGGAGGGAGTTCTCCCGCTGGTGGGCTGTGCATAGTGGTTCCCTTCAAAGCAAGGAGAAATGAAAGGGGGTGAGATTTCAAACACTGTTTTGAGTCTACCATGGAAGCTAGTAATAATGACCAAGAATAAAACAACAGCGGCATCAACAAAAGGCCAGTCGGTGGCACAAGCAATACCATTGTTTTGAGTTATTATTTGGAAATGAACAGAATCCTCCTTATTTTTTCTCCTGCTGACAACAAAAATGGAGTGTAGGCCAGTTGGGTTCATTGGTCGCTCAATAAGAATCAGAGGGCAGTAACTGCAAGGCAAGGCTGAAGAGGGAGTGGCAGAATTGATTTGAGCTGCATTTCAATACCGGTTTCATGTTGAAATGCTAATTTATAGCATGATAATATGATAGCAACACTGTCTGCCTGGCTGCAAAGACTGGCCATTTGCAGCTTGTCAAATCTGACAGTCAAGCGTAAAATGCTACTGTCAAGGAGTGGCAGCTCTTTTAAGACTAGGTCTTAAGCCATTTCTTAAAGTTCTGTATTTCTGTCATCACTGTCCCCAATCTCCCAATCCTCTTTCTTTCTAAATGCTGGGATAAACTGACTCCCCATTCTCCTACCTACTACAGCATTCACTCAAATCCTGTGGAAAATCATTCTCTACTAGAGCCTAGATACCTACTTTTGATCAATTTCTTTCTCTCTTTCTTTCTTTCTTTTCTTTCTTTCTTTTTCTTCCTTTCTCTTTCTTTCTTTCCTTCCTTCCTTCCTTCTTTCCCTTTTTCCTTCCTTCCTTCCTTCCTTCATTTCCTTTTTCTTTTCTTTTCTCTATTTCTCTCTTCTTTCTTTTTATTGCTTTTTTCTTAGCTAATTATATATTTTAAAATGTTTACTAAATACCAAGTACTATGGTAAAGCCCATTACCTTCAT
>CAUYQU010076044.1:0-22807 GCA_963574635.1 Cheracebus regulus | reverse complement strand
ATCTGTTGGGATTTTCTTTTTTGTCAGTTACATCATCATATCCTTCCTGGTTGTGGTGAACATGTATATCGCCGTCATCCTGGAGAACTTCAGCGTGGCTACTGAAGAAAGTGCAGAGCCCCTGAGTGAGGATGACTTTGAAATGTTCTATGAGGTTTGGGAGAAGTTTGATCCCGATGCAACCCAGTTCATGGAATTTGAAAAATTATCTCAGTTTGCAGCTGCACTTGAACCTCCTCTCAATCTGCCACAACCAAACAAACTCCAGCTCATTGCCATGGATTTGCCCATGGTAAGTGGTGACCGCATCCACTGTCTCGATATCTTATTTGCTTTTACAAAGCGGGTTCTAGGAGAGAGTGGAGAGATGGATGCTCTCCGAATACAGATGGAAGAGCGATTCATGGCTTCCAATCCTTCCAAGGCCTCCTATCAGCCAATCACCACTACTTTGAAACGAAAACAAGAGGAAGTATCTGCTGTTATTATTCAGCGTGCTTACAGGCGCCACCTTTTAAAGCGAACTGTAAAACAAGCTTCCTTTACATACAATAAAAACAAAATCAAAGGAGGGGCTAATCTTCTTATAAAAGAAGACATGATAATTGACAGAATAAATGAAAACTCTATTACAGAAAAAACTGATCTGACCATGTCCACTGCAGCTTGTCCACCCTCCTATGACCGGGTGACAAAGCCAATTGTGGAAAAACATGAGCAAGAAGGCAAAGATGAAAAAGCCAAAGGGAAATAAATGAAAACAAATAAAAATAATTGAGTGACAAATTGTTTACAGCCTGTGAAGGTGATGTATTTTTATCAACAGGACTCCTTTAGGAGGTCAATGCCAAACTGACTGTTTTACAAAAATCTACTTAAGGTCAGTGCCTACAATAAGACAGTGACCCCTTGTCAGCAAACTGTGACTCTGTGTAAAGGGGAGATGACCTTGACAGGAGGTTACTGTTCTCACTACCAGCTGACACTGCTGAAGATAAGAGACACAATGGCTAGTCAGACTGTAGGGACCAGTTTCAAGGGGTACAAACCTATAATTTTGGGGTTGTTTAACATGCAACACTTTAGTGTAGTAATTGTATCCACTGTTTGCATTTCAACTGCCACATTTGTCACATTTTTACAGAATCTGTTAGTGGATTCATCTTTTTGTTAATCCATGTGTTTATTATATGTGACTATTTTTGTAAACAAGGTTTCTGTTGAGAAATAGACTAAAGGACCTCTATAACAGGTATGCCACCTGGGAGGTATAGCAACCACATGGCCCTCCCAGCTACACGAAGTCGTGGTTTGCATGAGGGCATGCTGCACTTAGAGATCATGCATGAGAAAAAGTCACAAGAAAAACGAGTTCTTAAATTTCACCATATTTCTGGGAGAGGTAACTGGGTGATAAGTGGAGGTGCTTCGCTGATCTTGTTTTGCAAAATCCAGCCCCTAGACCAAGTAGATTGTTTGCAGGTAGGCCAGTAAATTTTAGCAGGTGAAAACTTCATTCAAATGTCTGGAGTCATAAATTTTATGTTTCTTTTTGTCATATTAAAAAAAACTGAATAGTGACTATTGCCCCTCACCCTCCACCCCCAGAATACTGAATTGACTAAAATAACTCTTTATAAATTTCTGCTTTATCCTGCACTTTGTTTAGTCATCTTCGGCTCTCAGCAAGGTTGACACTGTGTATGTTAATGAAATGCTATTTATTATGTAAATAGTCATTTTACCCTGTGGTGCACGTTTGAGCAAACAAATAATGACCTAAGCACAGTATTTATTGCATCAAATATGTACCACAAGAAATGCAGAGTGCAAGCTTTACACAGGTAATATAATGTATTCTGTACCATTTATAGGTAGTTTGGATGCTATCAATGCATGTTTATATTACCATGCTGCTGTATCTGGTTTCTCTCACTGCTCAGAATCTCATTTATGAGAAACCATATGTCAGTGGTAAAGTCAAGGAATTGTTCAACAGAACTCATTTATTTAAGTCATTAAGCAATAGTTTTCAGCACTTTAGCAGCTTTTTGGTTATTTTTAAATTTTAAGTGGATAACATATGGTGTATAACCAGACTGTACAGACACGTTTAAAAAAACACAGTGCTTAACCTGTTAAAAATGTGTTTAGAATTTTATAAGCAAATATAAATACTGTAAAAAATCATTTTATTTTATTTTTCAGCATTATGTACATAAATATGAAGAGGAAATTATCTTCAGATTGATATCACAATCACTTTTCTTACTTTCTGTCCATAGTACTTTTTCATGAAAGAAATTTGCTAAATAAGAACTGAAAACAAGACTGGATAGTTGTAGATTTCTGCTTTTTAAATTACATTTGCTAATTTTAGATTATTTCACAATTTTAAGGAGCAAAATAGGTTCACAACTCATGTCCAAAATATGCTTTGCAATTGGAAAAGGTTTTAAAATTTTATTTATACTGCTGGTAGTACCTGTACTAACTGAATTGAAGGTAGCGCTTATTTTTATTTTTTTCCTTTTCTTCTAACTTCAGTTTATGTTTTCATTTCTTTGGAGTAATGCTGCTCTAGATTGTTCTAAATATAATATGGGCTTCACAATTTTTTTTTCCACAAGAACAGAGAGTAGTCAACTTATACAGTCAATTACATCAGGACATTTTGTGTTTATTGCAGAAGCAAACCATAGGCTCCTCTTTTTCTTAAAACTACTTAGATAAACTGTATTCGTGAACTGCATGCTGGAAAATGCTACTATTACACTAAATAATGCTAACCAACATTTAAAATGTGCAAAACTAATAAAGATTACATTTTTTTATTTTATGGTTTTCCCAGTCACTTTTTGTTAACAGAATATTGTAATGACATTGAGATTTTTACATTACAAATTGAGGGAGAAGGGGAGCACACGCACACACACACACACACACACACACACACACACACACAGGGATACCTGGGTTGACAAGAAAACTTAGGGAAGATATGTCACTGGGGGTAATGACCTCCCAGGGTTACAAGCAGCAGGTGTGTTCTATGTTAGGAGGAAGAACTGGTGTCAGTGGTCAGCTGGTGACTCTAGGAGGAAAAGAAGTGTGGGAGTCCGAGTGATGGTGGATGACCATTTGAGCTGTGAAAAGAAACTCTTAAGTCATCATCTAAAAATTTAGAGTTGCCATGTGTGTGAGATACTGTGTTTACTCCTTCAGAGCCACTCTCCATGCTTCTCCATCATTCTGTGTGTGCCAGAAGGGTGACTTCTACACATTGCATCAATGGGCTCTCCTACCTTTAAGCTCCCAATTGGTTTGGCCAATGAGAAGCACCAGTGGGAAAGCACCACAGAGAGAAAATTGACATAGGAATATTTATTCTCCAATTCCTTCTTTTCTGGGTTGCCCTGGGTTGGCACTGGATTCATTCCTCCCCTCAAAAGTCATATTCCAGTCAGACTGCCCCTCATACAACTGGAGCTACTTTCTCTGAGGTCTGGTAATCACTCCTCCCCTTGCTCCTTCAGGTCTGCTGCTGCATTGAGAGCGCTTTCTTATTCCTTGTAGCTTTCTCCTAACATTGCTGACACCTCGGTATGTGGTCCCCTCATGAAAATCTTCTCTATGTCTCATTTCAGCATGCCCATCTGTCTCCTGCCTGGCTGATACAAAGTGATTCAATAGCTCATGAAAGTCAGCAGAAAGCAAAGATGTGCCTTGCTTCAGCTTGGGGGCTTAATCTTGCCAACTTTGGCAAATAAAGAAAAACAGGGCTAGGCACAGTGGTTCATGCCTGGAAGGCCAAAGCAGGTGGATCACCTGAGGTTGGGAGTTCGAGATCTGCCTGACCAACATAGAGAAATCCCGTCTCTACTAAAAATAAAAAATTAGATGGGTGTGGTGGTGCATGCCTGTAATCCCAGCTACTCAGGAGGCTGAGGCATGAGAATTGCTTGAATCCAGGAGGCAGAGGTTCCAGCTCACACAGAGTGAGCTGAGACCGTGCTACTGCGCTCCAGCCTGGGCAACAAGAGTGAAACTCCATCTCACAAAAAAGAAAGGAAAAAAGAAAGAAAAAAGAAAAGAAAAGAAATACAGTAACTAGGGAATCACAATGAAGTCCAGTACAGATTTCACAGAGATCATGGAAAGGTTGCTCAGGTGGTCCTGATAGTAATATTAACAATCTAAATAAATCTATCTAAATTTCTGAGGAAAGAGAAGTCTTCCCTTGTCATCAGGTGAAGCCAGTAGAGGGAACATAGCCTCAACCAGAAAAGGAACAGTCGTGTACAATGCTTTCCCCATTATTGTACAATGGACTGACTTTACCTCTTCATAACATCACAATCCTAAAACAACACAACAATTAATTCTGCTATATTAGTGGCTGAAAAAAATTACCATTTCTAACTAAGGTTGCTAAGAATTACAGGATAAATCCTACAGACTTTTTATACTACTCATCCACGCCATTACTCACTGTTACCTTTCCAAATACAAAGAAAAGCACTGGCAAAACATAATCATATAAATCTCCATATTCATTCTGACATATTTGGCATAATATCTGCTGTGCTAAAAAGTAATTATTCTCCAAAGAATGATGAGGTTATGTCAATAAGACACAGGAACCAACCAGAAGAGGTTTCCCATTGGCCAAATCTGGGGCAAGGTGAACATCAAAATAAATGATAGTAAAATATTATAATCCATTGAATAAAGCAAGAATCAACAAATACATACTGATGTCACTAAAGAAAAAAATATGCTTCTTGCAGTTGAATGCTAAGTAACAACTGTAGAAGAAATAATAGAGTTAGAAAATCACTATTTGGCAATAATCCTAATGACAATTGATTCCTTCGTGAATCATCAATGAGTATTAAAACTCAAGGGTGAAAGTTTGATGAGGAATAGGATACTTATATCATCTCAAAGTATCTCTTCTCTATTAATTAAAATTTTTAAAAAGAAGAAAATATACTTTGGAGAAACACAGCAGACAATACCTTCAAAGAAGTTATCAATTATGAGACCAACTGATACTATGTGCCTCTTGATAGATACACTGAAAGGACCACATTACTTCTTGGTATGCAGTCAGAAATTTAAATCCAGAATCTAACCAGAAGGAAAACTAAATTGAGGACATTCTGTAAAATAACCGGACTGAACTCTTTAAAAATGTCAGTGTCATGAAAAACAAAGAAAAGCTAAAGAAATGCATGAGGTCAAAGAACTATGACAACTAAACACAATTCTGGATTGAATATCAAATAAAAAATAAGGGATAAATAGAATTATTGGGAAATCTTAATAAATTTGAATATGGACTGTTTATTAGTTATTAGTATTATAATAGCGTTAATTTTCCTAACTTTGTTGAGACTATTGTGCCTATTCCATGAAAGTAGAAAACGTTCCTATTCTCTGAAAATGCATGCTAAAGTATTTAGGGGTGAATGTGACAATGTCTGCAGCTCATTCTTGAATCACTTCAAAGAAAAATTAGTTACATTTATATAAACATATGTATGTATGTAAACTGGCAGAGATATAAGTATAGATGTGTGTATGTCTTTAGAAAGGGGAGGATTTTTTTGCTCTGTGTTGTTGAAATGCCTATGTCTGTATGTTCACACTATCATATTTTGTATGTCCTAGACTTTACAATTTCTACCTTCAAAATTAGATCTACTGTTTGTAATTAATTCAATGTGTACTGGATTTTTAACTATTATTCTCATTTCCTAGCAATAACTTCCTGAAAAGTCACAGAAATGATTACATTCCTTGTTCTTCATAGTAATCATTGTTTGCTAAAAATAAGAATATTTTAGAAAAGATCTGTGGCCTAGTGGTTAATACCCCAGTATCTGACGCTAAATAGATCTAATTTGGAGAATTGTGATCTATGCTCTGGTGATTCTGTCTATACAATAACAGAAGGTGGCACTTTGCTGTCTAAGCCGGGGACCAGATATGTGGGTGTAAATAATAATTCCACACACAGCTCCACAGAGCAGCACTCCCATGGTAACATTTTCACATGTCTATAGTTAAGCCAGAAAATTAAGAATAAGGCCATAAATATTTACATAGCTGAGCATATCCAAGTTAAAGAACTTTATCCTAAAATTGTGTCTTTTAGATTATTTTCTAAAGACTAATACCATTTAATGTTTAAATATTCTTTTGAAATGATGGTGAGAATATATGATAATGGGTTATTTGTTTTAATATTTTATTTGGCCAAGTGAAAAATTGGCAACCTGGTGTCAGTCCTCCCATTTGTATTTTACTGGTGCATGAAATCCAAAAATCTAGGAACCACTGGGATAGACAACTCTACTGCATAAGTTTGTATGTTTGTATACCTGTATCACAAAGCCCAGACATTTGAACTATATAAACTTGTCATACTAAAGTTAGCAAATATGTCTGGTAATTGCATATTCTTCATGTGTGCACTGGAATTTCTTATTATATAAGAAAATAAATGTGTTTCTAAATCACTATGAATTGGGTACCGCTGATAGTACTATTTTTCCTGGCACATGGAAATATTCCACTGAGGTTGTCAATCAATACTGATTTAATCAGTGTAACAGCAAAGGCACTAGAAGAGGAAAATACTCCACATAATCAAGTATAGATGGGAAAGTTGTATCACCGAGACATTCTTAAAATCACAAGTGGATAAATTGCAGTATCAGTTGATTACTCAGTGGCTTGAGTCCTTTATCATTCCCTTAGAACACTCCTCATATTTGCAGATAACTCAGCTCCTCAACTCAGCAAGAAATAAGAGGACATCATTATAAACTTCCACAACTTCTTTCCTATCCAGTGAAAAATATCTAAGTTCCTTTTCCTTTCCCTTTTTCTTCCCTTCCATGATCTTCCTTTTTCCTTCCTTTGTTTTTCTTATTTTACCTCCCCCTCCTACCTTTCCCTTTCTTCCTTCCTCCCTCTCTCCCTTCTTTCCTCTCCTTCCTTCCTTCCTTTCTTCTATTCTTCCATCCGACCTTTAATATCTTTTCAGAGATCAGTTTTTCGCATTCATTTCTGCATTCTCTGATACCTTCCTCCATGACTTGTTTTACTTCTCCTGTATCTTTATCCTTCCCTCTTCACTGATCCTTTTGGTCTGCCTTTGCATTTTCAAAATCGGTTTTTCTAATCTTGAAAAATAACTTGGCTCAGCCCTGATGCATCTTTATTCACTGTGTCATTAACTCATTATTTTTAAAGATTAGTTTCTAAAACAGGGGCTCTATACTCACCATCTTCATTCTTGGCTAAAATTCAAAGAAATATAGGTCCCAGTGATATTTATGAGAAAATTTGATTGTGAATAATCTTGTTGATATAAACACTTTGGGTTTTCGAAATGTTGTGCTAGCTGTTAGCTTTCCCAATAACATTATGAAGGAAGGGCTAGAAAATACAAAAGGTAGATATAAGAACCAAGAACATTACCTGTATGGAGCCAAGCTATACATACTCTGTCTCTGGTTATCATGAATACACCTCCTTTATTCAATGCTTGCTTAGAAAGGTATGATGTCCACAGAGCAATTCAATTATTAGCTGTGATAGTTTTTTGTTTGTTTGTTTTCTCCCCACAGAATTCAACTTTTATTTATGAGGATATGGAGACCAGAAAGTTCCTAAAATAAATTTGTAAAAGAAAACATTAATAATAAATTTATCATGAAAAAATATTTTGTTATAGAAAATTTATTTTTTCCTCTAAGTTGTTATGAACTGACTACCCCTGTGTTAATTAAACTTGCCACTATGCATGTGTATATTTTGTTGGAAAACATTGAAATACAAGTCTTATTTTTCTTCCAAGCTGTTTGAAATAAATTGTGACTCAAACAGATTCAAATATGAGCTCAATGCTGAATCTTATTCTTCCAGAGCACCTTCTCTCTCTCCTTCATGCTCTCAACCCTGACTCCTACTTCTAGCACTTTAAATTAGCTAAATTTGATCTTTATTCAGTCTTCATCATATTTGGTAGACTTTTTAGAATTCGATGATGATGATATTCACCTCCTTCTTTAAATTGCATCTTACGTATAAAACTAGAGTGTCCTAGGTGTCTTACTTTATCTTTGATTCTTTGCCTTTACTCTATCAATTTTATTTTCTCGTTTAGATTTGTACTGCAGCATCAGCCTTTTTGCTGAGTTGATGCTGAATCTCTACCTGTCTCTTGGTCTTTTGTACTTGCATATTCAGGTATCACCTTCAACTTGATATGTACAGAACTAGTCCCTTTATAGTCTATTCTTAATAGCCACCAACAAAACTAGCCAAAAATCAACATGCTGGTTATTGTTCAAGTTATCCTTCCAATTCAGCAAAAGAAATAAGTACAATTACAGGATATATTAAAGAACAAGTGAGTAATGCTATGTGAGGATACAGGAAAGGTTATATAATGGGCTTTTTTTTTTTTTTTTGCAACATAGTTTCACTCTGTCACCCAGGCTGCAGTGCAGTGGCATGATCTTGGCTCACTGCTACTCCCCCTACCCCCATCCCCTGGGTTCGAGTAATTCTCCTGCCTCGACCTCCTGAGTAGCTGGGATTACAGGTGCCCGCCACCGCACCCAGCCAATTGACCAGCTAATTTTTGTGTTTTTAGTGGAAACGGGATTCCACCACATTAGCTAGGCTGGTCTGGAACTCCTGATCTCAAATAATCCCCCACCTCAACCTCCCAAAGTGCTGGGATTACAAGCATGAGCCACCACACCAACCCTATAATGGGATAACTTCTGATCCAGGTTTTAAAGAATAAGTGGAGTAGGATAGCCAAGACAGCAAAAATAACAGACCAATGGACAAAAGCACAGGCTCTAGCATCAGATTGCCCGGATTCAAATGTCGGCTATACTGATATTACATACTAGCTGAATGACCTTGAAAGTTTCTTAGCCTCTCATTGCCTCCATTTCATCATCTGTAAAAATGGTAATAATAATTCTTATGAGGACTAAATGAGCTAATGGAAGTAATGCTTTCAGATCAACATTTCCAGGCATATAATTACTACATAAGTCTTTGTCCTAATGATGACAATCAATGACACATATGAAAATGAGAAACACATGGACAGTTCAGAGCATTTTCAAGAGTTCACTAATGCCAATGTGAAAAGTGAGCAATGACAGTGACTGAGAGACAGGCAGCGTCCAGATGACAAAGGGCCTTAAATGCAGGGTGGAGGCCTAGGTGATGAAGACCCATTGAGAAATTTGTAAGAGAAGCAAAAGTGGCTTTGGTGAGAACAGATTTTGACTTCAAGACAAAGGAAACATTCAATGTGAATTTTATGTTTTCTAATTCTGTGAAAAATGACATTGATCAAAAACCAGTAGATGTTGGTAAGGTACAGTGAAAAGGAAAAGCTTATACACTGTAGGTGGGAACACAAATTAGTACAACCTCTAGGGAAAACAGTTTGGAGGTTTCTCAAAGAACTAAAAGAGATCTAATAGTCAATTTAGCAATCCCACTACCAAAGGAAAATAAGTTATTATATCAAAAAGACACCTGCATTTGCAGGTTTATCACAGTCCAGTTCACAATTGCAAAGATATGGAATCTACATAAGTGTCCATCAATTGATGAGTGGATAAAGAAAACCAGGGGTGCCCAAGGTGGAGAACACGGTCATGGGCTCTCAGTTTCTATTTCTGCTTCGGCCAGTAAAGCCCCTTCCTCATCTCTCTTTTCCGCTGATCACTAGGGACAGATGCTAAAAGTCATGGCTTCAGGCTGCTAAAGCCTAAAACAAAACAGAACAACAACAATAAAATTAGGCGTGATAAGCTTGAATACTAAATAGCAGTATTTATAGCAGAATACTACTCAAACACAAAAATGAGTGAAACATCTTTTGCAGCAACTAGGATGGAACTGGAGATCACTATCCTAAATGAAGTAACTCAGGAATAGAAAACAAAATACCACATGCTCCCTTACAAATCGGAGCTAAGCCATGGGTATGCAAACACATGCAGAGTGGTATAATAGACACTGGAGATTCAGAAGTAAGGAAGGGGAGAGGGAGATGAGGAATATAAAATCACCTATTAGGTACAATGTGCACTATACATTACTACATCACTACACTAAAAGCTCAGACTTCACCACTATACAGTTCATCCATGCAACAACAACAACAAAAAACTTGTACCACTAAAGCTATGGAAATAATAAATTAATTAAATAAATAAGTGAATAAATAACAAGCAATTGCTGAAAACAAAAAGATAAAAGAAACAGAAATCAGGGCCAAAGTTTAGGAAGCTATTGGAAGAACACAAGCAATGATGAGGCGTAAGCCTTGAATATCCTCTTTCTTTCTACCCAGTGAAACCAAGTCCAGTCTTCATGATTCGCAGACAGCTTCCTTGTTTCTTATTATTGGAAGATAATTTTTTTCTCCTATGAATCTCTGTGGGATTCAAGTGTCAGCTTTTGGACATGTAACCAGATACTCACATCCAAACACTTTTGAGACTAAGGGAGGGCAATATTGATAATTGCGCTAAAACAGGCACAATCCAGGACTCTTGCAGGCACATCAGGACAGAGGGTTACTAATCCACCTTTATGTGTAATTTGGAACGTAGGTTTCTTCCTTTCATCATCCTTACTTCTACTCTGCCACAAGAAAATATATACCATATGGTGCCTGATAGGCAGAAATGATCCTGTATAGTGCTTGGCATACACAGGATGATGAGTATTTAGCAAATGAGCAATTGAATTAAATTTTAGGACTGCTTTAAATAGTTTTTTTCTTTTTAAGTTTTTACCCCTCTAAAATCTTTTTTCTTTACTTATACAGAATATCAGAAATTTATGTATAAATGAGTAAGATATTACAAAACTTACAAATGAAAATTGACCTTGGTATATTACAGTAATATTGGATATATATGACTCATATTCACATGCATAAGAGTACATACCATACCTATTACCTATAAAGAAATAGACATAGATCTAAGTGTGGGTCTAAGTATAGATATGTTTATAGACAAATATTTTTAAGATATGAGTCCATAAATTGATTTTAAACTCTTTAGAACTTAAGGGTTATATAGTACTCACCTCAGTTTTTGTTATAGTGGAAATTATTGAGCTTGCCATTTTAAATTTATTTATTCTTATCTTCTAAAAGGAAGTAGGGCTTCTGGACCTTGTTCTCTCTTCAACATTACTTGGCCTGATTCCTATCTGCATTATTAATGTTCATCTTTCATCAGGGATGGTGAAGAAATGTCTTGTTCAGCAGTATTTCTTGCAGTCATGGAAAACAAAAATTTCTAAAGGCAAATAAATTGTGCCTTTGATCAGCCTCAGTCATAAGTGCAGTCATTTGCCCTACCTAAGGGAAACGTCTATTGCCTTATACTGATGGATAACCTGAGACCGGTGAAATGCTAGAGCAAAATGTAGTAACCATAAGACTAGGAACGTATAAATATGTAAGGAGGCAGATAACAGGATTTATGGGGAAAGGTTAAAGCACCTAGGAATATTTCTCTCAGAGAAGAGAATGAGGAATGACATTAATACAGCAGAGCATGTTCTATTTATTATATGTTATGATTTGCTAAAATAAAATTCATTAAGCATTAATAATATTAAATTTAGTATGAAACTAATCAGGTATGTCTTAGAATTTTATGACATTCCACTTTCACAGTAATGTAGACTTTTTTATAGCATGCATCTTAAAACTCTGCCAGCCTCCTCCACCCACTATGTAGTTCCAAAGCTGCGTCCACATTTTTAGGGATTTATTATATCAGCACTCCCACTTTTTGGTATCAGTTTCTGCCTTAGTTTATTCAGATTGCTACAACAAATACCATAGACTGGGTAGCTTTAAAACAACAGAAATTTATTTCTCACAGTTCTGGAGGCTGGAAGTACATGATCAAGGCCACAAAAGATTTGATGTCTTGTGAAGGCCCATTTCCTTGTTCGTAGACAATGGGCTTCGTACTGAGTCCGCACATAACAGAAGGAGTGAAAGAAATCTTTGGGCAATTTAGGACACTAATCTTACTCATGAGGGCTGTGCCATCATACCTAATCACCTCCCTAAAATCTACCCTCAGATATCATCACATGGGAGGTTAGGATTTCAATTTATTAACTTGGGGGAGATATAAACATTCAGTCTATAGAATATGGCAAATGCTATTAGCAATAAACATTCAGTCTAAAGCATATGGCAAATACTATTAAAACATTTCATGCTACTCAATTATTTCTTATCACTTGAGTTAACAAATAAAACAAATAAATTATCTGTGAACAATTATAGTTAAAAGAATCTCATTCAGCAGTTTTTATTTTAAAACATTTAAAGAGATTGCAAAAGGTATTTCTAAAATAGAAATTAGTCTTGATTGTTGTAACAAACCAAGACTATGAAATTTCCATAGTAGGAAATGAGCAGCCCAAAGATAAACACTACTAAAACGTAGTCCATATTTTTTCATGAGTTGTAAGTATATGCAACATCAAATCAAAAACATTTACTTAATTTTTCAAACTTCCTAAGGTACTGTTTCTCAATCACTCTTTCAGAAAATCAGAAATACTGTTCATCCAAAAAAATCTCTTGCACCTTCTGCTAATTATTTAACTTTGCTGAACACTGAATTCTCATTTACAAAATGAAGGATTTGAAAGATAAAATCTTTCAGCCAGGTGCGTTGGCTCACACCTATAATCCTAGCACTTTGGGAGGCCGAGGCGGGTGGATCACAAGGTCAGGAAACCGAGACCATCCTGGCCAACATGGTAAAACCCCGTCTCTACTAAAAATACCAAAAAATTATCCAGGTGTGGTGGTGCCTGCCTGTAGTCCCAGCTACTCAGGAGGCGGAGGCAGGAGAATCACTTGAACCCAGAAGGCGGAAGCTGCCGTGAGCCGAGATGACGCCACAGCACTCCAGCATGGGAAACAGAGCAAAACTCTGTCTCAAAAAAAGAGAGAGATAAAACCTTTCAAGGTCCATTTTCATTTCGAAATATTATTTTTCTGAGAATAAAACAATTTCTACTAGCATAAAGCAATTACTACAATTAACATAGTGAATCAAGTAAACCTCACATTAACTTTATTGACTTTTAAGACAATATACAAAGGGTTTCTCCTGATAAGGTTTAACTTCTGTCTGTGCAGTGATTTTATGAGAGGAAAAATGTTAGCAATATTAGAGAAGGGGATCCAATTCTTAGGAATTTGTGGAGAATGACAGGAACCTGCAAAAGGTAATTTTCCTCTACTCTGTCCTGCAAGGCTGTGTGTATGTCATTAGGAAGTTCACGCCTAGGTCTCTAATTAAACTCTAAAATATAATCTAACTCTAGATTATCCTGACAAATATAGACTCCTTGATATTGTCTGAATAACAATTTGGAAATAAATTACTGAATTTTAAGGCCTGCCATGTTCAGGTACACATCTTTTTTCTTGATACATAATAACTGTGCCTATTTTAGCGTCATACATGTAACAATTGGCTACACTCATGTAACCAAATCAGAGTAATGGAGATAGCCATCATCTTAAACAGTTGCCTTCCTTTATGCTAGAAGCATTCAAATTATTTCTTTCTAGCTATCTTGAAATTCACATTCTATTAATGTTAACTATAGTCAACCTACTGATCTCTCGAACACCAGGTCTTATTTCTCTGGTCTAATTGTACATTTGCACCCATGAATCAACCTCTCTTTATGCCCGACTTCCCCTACCCTTCCAGCCTCTGGTTAACTGCCAATCTACTCTCTACTCCCATTAAACCCACTTTTTCAGCTCCCACATATGAGTAATAACATGCATTATTTGTCTTTCTGTTCTTCACTTATTTCACTTAATATAATGATCTCCAGATCCATTTTTTTAACCCATTCGTCTGTTGATAGACAGTTGATTCCATATTTTGTCTATTGTGAATAGTGCTGAAATAAATAATGTTGCAGATTTTTTTGATATTTGATTTCCTTTTTTTTGGGATATATACTCAAAGGTGATATCACTGAATCATATGATAGTTTCTTGAAGAAATTCCATCCTGTTTTCCATAATGGCTATACTGATTTACATTTCTACCAATGATATAAAAGGTTCTCTTTCTCCACAACTCTCCAGCATCTATTATTTCCTGTCTTTTTTATAAAAGCCATTATAACAGGCATGAGATAATATCTCATTGTGGTTTTGATTTCCATTGCTTTGATGATTAGTAATTTTGAACATTTTTTCATATACCTATTCCCCAAGACATACCTATGTCTGCTTTTGAGAAATGTCTATTCAGATTTTTCACCAATTTATAAATCAGAATTTTTTTTCCTATAGATTTGACCCCTTATATTCTGGTTATTAATTCCTTGTCAAATGCACAGTTTGTAACTATTTTCTTATAAATATAAATATATATGTATATTTATTTATTATGTATATGACAGGTACAGAAACCATATATATATATATATATATTTAAATTTATTTATTATATTTTAAGTTCTGAAACGCATGTGCAGAACATGCAAGTTTGTTACATGGGTATACATGTGCCATGGTGGTTTGCTACACCCATCAACCCATCATCTAGGTTTTAAGCCCCATATGTATTAGGTATTTGTCCTAATGTTCTCTCTCCCCTTGCCCTCAATACCCCAACAGGGCCCAGTGTGTGATTGTTTCTCTCCCTGTGTCCACGTGTGCTCATGTTCAGCTCCCACTTATGAAGTGAGAACATGCGGCATTTGGTCTTCTGTTCCTGTGTTAGTTTGCTGAGAATGATGGGTTCCAGCTTTATCCATGTCCCTGAAAAGGACATGAACTCATTCTTTTTATGGCTGCATAGTATTCCGTGGAGTATATGTGCTACATTTTCTTTATTCAGTCTATCACGGATGGGCATTTGGATTGGTTCCAAGTCTTTGCTACTGTGAATAGTGCAATTAACATATATGTGCATGTGTCTTTATAGTAGAATGATTTATAATCCTTTGGGTATATACCCAGTAATGGGATTGCTGGGTCAAATAGTATTTCTGGTTCTAGGTCCTTGAGGAACTCCCACACTGTCTTCCACAATGGTTGATCCAATTTGCACTCTCACCAGCAGTGTAAAAGCATTCCTATTTCTCCACATCCTCTCCAGCATCTGTTGTTTCCTGACTTTTTAATTATTGCCATTCTAACTGGCATGAGATGGTATTTCAGTGTGGTTTTGATTTCCATTTCTCTAATAACCAGTGATAATGAGCTTTTTTTCATGTTTGTTGGCCACATAAATGTCTTCTTTTGAATAGTCTCTATCCATATACTTTGCCCACTTTTTGATGGGGTCATTCATTTTTTTCTTGTAAATTTGTTTAAGTTCCTTGTAGATTCTGGATATTAGACCTAGATGAATAGATAGAAAAAATTTTCTTCCATTCTGCGGCTTGCTTGTTCACTATGATGACCGTTTCTTTTGCTCTGCAGAAGCTCTTTAGTTTATTTAGATCCCATTTTCAATTTTGACTTTCGTTGCCATTGCTTTTGATGTTTTAGTCATAAAGTATTTGCCCATGCCTATGTCCTGAATGATATTTCCTAGGTTTTCTTCTAGGGTTTTTACGGTTTTAGGTTTTATGTTGAAGTCTTTAATCCATCTTTAGTTAATTTTTGTACAAGGTGTAAGGAAGGGGTCCAGTTTCAGTTTTCCACATGTGGCTAGCCAGTTTCAGAGTGTCATTTCTTAAACAGAGAATCCTTTCCCCATTGCTTGTTTTTGTCAGGTTTGTCAAAGATCAGATGGTTGTAGATGTGTGGTGTTATTTCTGAGGGCTTCTGTACTGTTCCATTTGTCTATATATCTGTTTTGGTTCCAGTACCATGTTGTTTTTGTTACTGTAGCCTTGTAGTATAGTTTGAAGTTAGGTAGCATGATGCCTCCAACCTTGTTCCTTCTGCTTAGGATTGTTTTGGCTATATGGGCTCTTTTGTGGTTCCATGTGAAATTTAAAGTTTTTTCTAGTTCTGTGAAGAAAGTCAATCATAGCTTGATGGGAATAGCACTGAATCTATAAATTACTTCGAGCAGTATGGCCATTCACAACATTGATTCTTCCTATCCATGAGCACGGAATGTTTTTCCAACTTTTTGTGTCTTCTCTTATTTCCTTGAGCAGTGGTTTGTAGTTCTCCTTGAAGAGGTCTTTCACACCCTTTGTAAGTTGTATTCCTAGGTATTTTATTTCTTTGCAGCAATTGTGAATGGGATTTCACTCATGATTTGGCTCTATGTTTATCTATTATTGGTGTATAGGAATGCTTGTGATTTTTGTACATTGATTTAGTATCCTGAGACTTTGCTGAAGTTATTTATCAGCTTAATGAGTCCTTGGACTGAGATGATGGGGTTTTCTAAATATACAATTATGTCATCTGCAAACAGAGACAATTTGACTTCCTTTTATCCTATTTGAATGCCCTTTCTTTCTCTTGCCTGATTGCCCTGTCCAGAATTTCCAATACTGTGTTGAATAGGAGTGGTGAGAGAGGGCATCCTTGTGCCAGTTTTCAAAGGGAATGTGTCCAGCTTTTGCCCATTCACTATGATATTGGCTATGGGTTTGTCATAAATAGCTCCTATTATTTTGAGATATCTTCCATCAATACCTAGTTAATGAGTGTTTTTAGCATGAAGAGGTATTGCATTTTATCAAAGGCCTTTTCTGTATCTATTGAGATAATCATGTGTTTTTTATCATTGGTTCTGTTTATGTGATGGATTACGTTTTTTGATCTGTGTATGTTGAACTAGCTTTGCATCCCAGGGATGAAGCCAACTTGATCGTAAGGATAAGTTTTTTTGATGTGCTGCTGGATTTGTTTTGCCAATATGTTATCGAGGATTTTTGCATTGATGTTCATCAGGGATATTGGCTTCGAATTTTCCTTTTTTGTTGTGTCTCTGCCAGGTTGATATCAGGATGATGCTAGCCTCATAAAATGAGCTAGGGAGGAGTCCCCATATTTCTATTGTTTAGAATAATTTCAGAAGGAATGGTAGCAGCTCCTCTTTGTACCTCTGGTAGAATTTGGCTGTACATCTATCTGTTTCTGGGCTTTTTTTGGGGGGGGAGGTTGTTGATAGGCTATTAATCACTGCCTCTATTTCAGAACTTATTATTGGTCTATTCAGGGATTTGACATCTTCCTTGGGGATGTGTATGTGTGCAGGAATTTATTCAATTCTTTTAGATTTTCTAGTTTATTTGCATAGAGGTGTTTATAGTATTCTCTGATGGTTGTATTTCTGTGGGATCAGTGGTGATATCCCCTTTATCATTTTCCATTGTGTCTATTGGATTCTTCTCTTTTCTTCTTTATTAGTCTGGGAAGCAGTCTATCTATTTTGTTAATATTTTCAAATAACCAGTTCCTGTGTTCACTGATTTTTTGAAGGGTACTTTTGTGTCTCTATCTCCTTCAGTTCTGCTCTGATCTTAGTTATTTCTTGTCTTCTGCTAGCTTTTGAATTCGTTTGCTCTTCCTTTTCTAGTTCTTTTAATTGTGATTTTAGTGTGTCATCTTTAGATCTTTCCCACTTTCTGATGTGGGCATTTAGCACTATAAATTTTTCTCTTAATCACTGTGTCCCAGAGATTCTGGTATATTGTGTCTTTGTTTTCACTGGTTTCAAAGAACTTATTTATTTCTGCCTTAATTTCATTATTTACCTAGTAGTCATCACTCAGGAGCAGGCTGTTCACTTTCCATGTAGTTGTGTGGTTTTGAGTTTCTTAATCCGGAGTTTGAATTTGATTGCACTATCGTCTGAGAGATGGTTTTTTAAGATTTCCATTCTTTTGAATTTGCTGAGGAGTATTTTACTTCCAATTATGTGGTCGATTTTAGAATAAGTGCTATGTGATGCTGAGAAGAACACATATGCCACTGATTTGGGGTAGAGAATTCTGTCGATGTCTATTAGCTGTTAGTCTAGAGCTGAGTTCAAGTCCTGAATATCCTTGTTAATTTTCTGTCTCATTGATCTGTCTAACATTGACAGTGGGCTGCTAAAGTCTCCCACTATTATTGTGTGGAGTCTAAGTCTCTTTGTACGTCTCTAGAAACTTATTTTATGAATCTGGGTGCTCCTATGTTGGGTGCACAAATATTTAGATGGTTAGCTCTTCTTGTTGCACTGATCCCATTACCATTATATAATGCTCTCCTTTGTCTTTTTAAATATTTGTTGGTTTAAAGTCTGTTTTATCATAGACTAGAATTGTAACCCCTGTTTTTTGTTTTGTTTTGTTTTTATTGCATTTGCTTGGTAAATATTCCTTCATCCCTTTAATCTGAGCCTATGTGTGTCTTTGCACATGAGATGGGTCTCCTGATGCACATGAGATGGGTCAAAATTGATGGGTATCGACTCTTTATTCAATTTGGCAGTATGTATCTTTTAATTGGGGCATTTAGCTCATTTTCATTTAAGGTTAATATTTTTATGTGTGAATTTAATTCTGTCATCATGATGCTGTTTATTTTGCACATTAGTTGATGCAGTTTCTTCATAGTGTTGTTAGTCTTTACATTTTGGTGTTTTTGCAGTGGCTGGTACCAGTTTTTCCTTTCCATATTTAATGCTTCCTTCAGGAGCTCTTCCAAGGGAGGCCTGGTGGTGACAAAATCCCTCAGCATTTGCTTGTCTCTAAAAGACTGTATTTCTTCTTTGCTAATGAAACTTAGTTTGGCTGGATATAAAATTCTGGGTTGAAAATTATTTTCTTTAAGAATGTTGAATATTGGCCCCCACTCTCTACTGGATTGTAGGGTTTCTGCAGAGAGATCCACTGTTATTCTGATGGGCTTCCCTTTGTAGGTAAGCTGACCTTTTTACATGGCTGCCCTTAATCTTATTTCCTTTGTTTCAACCTCGGAGAATCTGATGATTATGCATCTTGGGGTTGTTGTTCTTGAGGAGTATCTTAGTGGTCTTCTCTGTATTTCCTAAATGTGAACGTTGGCCTGTCTTGCTAGGTTCGGGAAGTTTGCCTGGATAATATCCTAAAGTGAGTTTTCCAACTTAGTTTCATTCTCCCTGTCACTTTCAGTACATCAATTGTAAGTTTGGTCTTTCACATAGTCCCGTATTTCTTGGAGGCTTTGTTCATTTCCTTTCATTGTTTTTTCTTAATCTTGTCTTTACATTTTATTTTATTAAGTTGATCTTCAATTTCTGATATCCTTTCTTCCACTTGATCGATGCAGCTATTGATACCTGTGTATGCTTCACAAAGTTCTCGTGCTGTGTTTTTCAGCTTCATCAGGTAATTTATGTTCTTCTCTAAACTGGTTATTCTAATTAGTAGTTCCTGTAACCTTTTAATAATGTTCTTAGCTTCCTTGCATTGGGTTGGAATGTGCTCCTTTAGTTCAAATTAGTTTATTACCCACCGTCTGAAGCCTAATTCTATCAATTTGTCAAACTCATTATCCATCCAGTTTTGTGCTCTTGTGATCATTTGGAGGAGAAAAGGCATTCTGGTTTTTGGAATGTTCAGTATTTAGGGGCTAGTTTTTCCTCATCTTTATGGGTTTATCTACCTTTGATTTTTTTTTCTTGGTGCAATTCATCTCTTTTGTCAATCTCTCTTTCTTTCTTTTTATTGCATTTCAGGTTTTGGGGTACATGTGAAGAACATGTAAGATTGTTGCATAGATACACACATGGCAGTGTGATTTGCTGCCTTCCTCCCCATCACCTATATCTGGCATTTCTCCCTATGCTATCTCTCCCCAACTCCCCACCCCCGGCTGTCTCTCCCCTATTTCCCCCTGACAGACCCCAGTGTGTGATGCTCCCCTCCCTGTGTCCATGTGTTCTTAATGTTCCAACACCCATCTATGAGTGAGAACATGCAGTGTTTGGTTTTCTGTTCTTGCGTCAGTTTGCTGAGAATGATGGTTTCCAGGTTCATCTATGTCCCTACAAAGGATACGAACTCATCATTTTCATGGCTGCATAGTATTCCATGGTGTATATGTGCCAAATTGTCCCTGTCCACTCTATCCTCGATGGGCATTTGGGTTGGTTCCAAGTCCTTGCTATTGTAAACAGTGCTGCAACGAACATTCATGTGCATGTGTCCTTATAGTAGAACGATTTATAATTCTTTGGATACATACCCAGTAAAGGGATTGCTGGGAAAAATGGAATTTCTATTTCTGGGTCCTTGAGGAATCGTCACACTGTCTTCCACAATGGTTGAATTAATTTACGCTACCACTAACAGTATAAAAGTGTTCCTATTTCTCCATATCCTCTCCAGCATCTGTTTTCTCCAGATTTTTCAATGATCACCATTCTAACTGGCATAAGATGGTATCTCAATGTAGTTTTGATTTGCATTTCTCTAATGACCAGTGATGATGAGCAATTTTTCATATGTTTATTGGCTTCATATATGTCTTTTGTAAAGTGTCTGTTCATATCCATCACACACTTTTGAATGGGCTTATTTGTTTTTTTCTTGTAAATCTGTTTTAGTTCTTTGTAGATTCTGGATATTAGCCTTTTGTCAGATGGGTAGATTGCAAAAATTTTTTCTCATTCTGTTGGTTGCCAATTCACTCTAATGACTGTTTCTTTTGCTGTGCAGAAGCTGTGGAGTTTGATTAGGTCTCATTTGTGTATTTTGGCTTTTGTTGCCTATGCTTTTGTTGTTTTGGTCATGAAGTCCTTGCCTATGCCTATGTCCTGAATGGTTTTGCCTAGGTTTTCTTTTAGGGTTTTTATGGTGTTAGGTCTTATGTTTAAGTCTTTAATCCATCTGGAATTAATTTTAGTGTAAGGTGTCAGGAAGGGGTCCAGTTTCTGCTTTCTGCACATGGCTAGCCAGTTTTCCCAACACCATTTATGAAATAGGGAATCCTTTCCCCATTGTTGTTTTTGTCAGATTTGTCAAAGATCAGATGGTTGTAGATGTGTGGTGTTGCCTCCGAGGCCTCTATTCTGTTCCATTGGTCTATGTCTCTGTTTTGGTACCAGTACTAGGCTGTTTTGATTACTGTAGCCTTGTAGTACAGTTGAAGTCTGGTAGTATGATGCCTCCAGCTTTGTTCTTTTTGCTTAGAATTGACTTGTCTATGCAGGCTCTCTTTTGGTTCCATATGAAGTTTAAGGTGGTTTTTTCCAGTTCTGTGAAGGTCATTGGTAGCTTGATGGGGATAGCGTTGAATTACTTTGGGCAATATGGCCATTTTCACAATATTGATTCTTCCTAACCATGAGCATGGAATGTTTCTCCATCTGTTTGTGTCCTCTCTTATTTCATTGAGCGGTGGTTTTTAGTTCTCCTTGAAGAGGTCCTTTACATTCCTTGTTAGTTGTATTCCTAGGTATTTTATTCTCCTTGTAGCAATTGTGAATGGCAGTTCATTCTTGATTTGGTTCTCTTTAAGTCTGTTACTGGTGTATAGGAATGCTCGTGATTTTTGCACATTGATTTTGTATCCTGAGACTGCTGAAGTTGCTTATCAGTTTCAGGAGATTTTGGGCTGAGACAATGGGGTCTTCTAAATACACAATCATGTAGTCTGCAAATAGAGACAATTTGACTTCCTCCTTTCCTAATTGAATACCCTTTATTTCCTTTTCTTGCCTGATTGCTCTGGCTAGAACTTCCAATACTATATTGAATAGGAGTGGTGAGAGAGGCAACCTTGTCTAGTGTCAGATTTCAAAGGGAATGCTTCCAATATTTTTCCCATTCAGTATGATATTGGCTGTGTGTTTGTCATAAATAGCTTTTGTTATTTTGAGATACATTCCATCAATACCTAGTTTATTGAGGGTTTTTAGCATAAAGTGCTGTTGAATTTTGTGAAAGGCCTCCTCTGCATCTATTGAGATAATCATGTGGTTTTTGTCTTTGGTTCTGTTTATGTGGTGAATTACGTTTATAGACTTGCATGTGTTGAACTAGCGTTGTATCCCCAGGATGAAGCCTACTTGATCATGGTAGATACGCTCTTTGATGTGCTGTTGCAATCGGTTTGCCAGTATTTTATTGAAGATTTTTGCCTCTATGTTCATCATGGATATTGGCCTGAAGTTTTCTTGTCTTGTTGAGTCTCTGCTGGGTTTTGGTATCAGGATGATGTTGGTCTCATATAATGATTTGGGAAGGATTCCCTCTTTTTGGATTGTTTGGAATAGTTTCAGAAGGAATGGTACCAGCTCCTCTTTGTATGTCTGGTAGAATTCAGCTGTGAACCCATCTGGACCTGGGCTTGTTTTGAGTGATAGGCTCTTAATTGCTGCCTCAACTTCAGACCTTGTTATTGGTCTATTCAGGGTTTCAACTTCTTCCTGGTTTAGGCTTGGGAGGATGCAAGTGTCCAGGAATTTACTGATTTTTCCCAGGTTAACTAGTTTATGTGCATAGAGTTGTTTGTAATAATTTCTGATGATGGTTTGTATTTCTGTGGAATCTGTGGTGATATCCCCTTTATTGTTTTTTATTGCATCTATTTGATTATTCTCTCTTTTCTTTTTTATTAATCTGGTTAGTGGTCTGTCTACTTTGTTGAACTTTTCAAAATACCAGCTCCTGGATTTATTGATCTTTTTGAAGGGTTTTTTTTGTGTGTCTCTATCTCTCTCAGTTCTGCTCTGATCTCAGTTATTTCTTGTTTTCTGCTAGATTTTGAGTTTTTTTTTTTTTT